>LKNJ01001365.1:0-94438 GCA_002120245.1 Maccullochella peelii | reverse complement strand
AAAGGTTGCAAAAGAGCTCTCACACTGATTCATCAGAGGAGTGCAGGCACACGTGCACGCACGCGCACACACACACACACACACACACACACACTTATAGTAGAGTGTGCAACGGGTGCTGTCAATCAAACCTGCTGGAGAAAAGAGGAGCTTTTCCCTCGCAGAATGTTGTGCAACTGCTTTTGGAAGTTTCAAAAAAGAGAGCAGGAAAGGCAAACGTGAAGCAAGAGAAAGAGTTACAGATGGAAAATTGAGCAACAGCAGGCTCATGAGGAAGGAGAAATGTCCAAAAAAGATACAAAGAGAGGAATAACAACCGACAAGGATGGAGAGAAAGCAGGAGAAGAGGAGGACAGATATACAGACAGAAACTGAGACAAAGACAAAGACCTGGCTGTACCCCATGAAAATCAGCCTCTCTGTTCCTGCATTTACATATCACATGCCATCAATGCCCTTCTAACTGACAAGCTAAAGTAAGTGGGACTGCTTTGGACCGGTCCTCATTGCTGGTGATTGTGTATTTTCTGCTTCATTGTTTACATCTGGTACGGCTCAAGGCTCCACTCCGCTCAGCAGTCCGGTTCACATCTCACTGCCATGCCAACAACGCTCAGCTGTAACCTTGAGCTCAATTAAAAAATCCCAGCAAGATAAAACATGATTGTTGAGCAAAAGCAAAAAAAAAAAACAACTCAAATAAATCCCTCAGCTAACCTTGTTCCTGAATTGTTGAAAACATATCAGGACAAGTTCAGCTTGACTCTTGGAGTCAAAACACCAATGTATAACGTCTGGGTCAAATAACTGAATTTTAACCTTGAGTGACTGTGTAACCAACACTGAGGACTAGTGATGTTTTCTATTTCAATGAGACCTGGAATGTAAAGTGAATCTGGCATCCTTTTTTTCTCATGTCTGAAATGGACAAATGTTCCCTCACTATTTGCTAACAATCTCTATCTCGTTTCCCCTGCAGCAGCCTCATGCACCAGTCAACCAATAAGCTTCAGTGTTGATATAATCATCCTTAACAACGGCCAAAAGGGGGAGGGGTCTTAAATTTAAGGCTTATGTGATCCTAACACATGCAGATGCATCGCTTCCAAAGGCACTAGTGGCCACATATTGTAGGAAGATGACATCTGGTGGATATAAATGGTACTACAGTCATGGATGCGGTACTCATACAAGGTGAGTGGATTGTTTTAAGATAACATTATTCTAAAAACGATGTATTATTTCCCCCCCATTATCGCATATAAACCTGTAGAATCAGATAACTCTGTTAAAAAAGTGTTTTACCTTAGTTGAAGAGGGTTCAGCTGACGCGTTCATGTCCGATTGATTTGATTAGCCTGCATTGGCTTGAGGCAATCTTCCTGCCAATTAACAATCTTCATTTTAAGTTTACTGTAGCCTATAGACACTGAACACTGAAAGAAAGAAAAAAGAGAAATTCTGTCAGAATTTGGTCAACAGAGACTGTGTGTGCTTCCAAAAGCACGCATTTTATTACAAACAACAACCAGATGTAGGCGAGGCTATATCAGATCAGAACAACCTTAACCGTTCTGTTGAAATATTTAAATATTAGGCCAAGATTCATTTTTCAACACATTTTTGAGCCATTATTCGGTCAAGAAGGGGTGCTGTAGTTCTGGTGACACTCATCCTTACAGCTTATGTCCACTAGTGGGCAGCGTGTAGGCCTACTACTGCAAACCTCATATAGACTTGATCACAGTTAATGCTGTTGCTTATTTGCACAGTAGACAACACTATATCCTACACGTTTCAACTCAGTGGTGAAGCCAGTATTACCTACATTTATTTTTTCACTGTGTTGGGACATTACTTAGATTCAGTTTTCCCTAAATCTAATCTGTTTTTTTCCTCTTAATTAAAATGTGCTTATGCATGTTTTTTTTTATGATAGGCTATTTGAATATTACACTATAACCTATGCGATATTCAGTAAAAACAAACATTTAAATAGATACCAGAGTGCACAACAACATGCTGGCTATGTCACATGTTTGATGCTCAGACCTGCCCTCCACCAAAATAAAACCTCCTACAGCTTTGGATGCTGCGCTTTTCCCGCCCATCCATGTAATAGTATGATAATGAGAGCTGTGGAGTATAGGGGGTGGCTTTAAGACATTTGACTCTATTTGGAGTTGTGTCGATTGCAGATGAAGAAAGTTTTTTTCTTGTTCTTTTCTACTTGTAGCCTATTTCAACCAGAGCTCGTTGGCAGGCTCCATCCTCGCAGAGAGCCCGCACCAGGATGGGTGCTCTGCCGGCGCAAAGGATATTATGGATGTGTGTTCTGATCTTTACTGGAACAACAGGAGTTTGCGGTAAGTTATAACTTTGTGTTCTGCTGTTTTCGTGTTTTGTAGTTAATAATATGTTGCAGAGGAAGACGCATGATGCATTTTGGGCAGCTTTGAGGCAAGTTCAAATTAGATTCTCAAATTGCTTCTACCGGGAAAGAATATGCCTGTCCTGGTAACATGTCCAGTGCCTTTTTCAGTAATTGGCAAGCTTTTTCTTGCATTTGAGGGATAATTTAGAAAGTTATGACAGTGAAGAGATGCGTCCGTGTGCATATGTATAGAATAAATAGTTTTATACAACACTTGAAAACGTCTCAGATAGGTTTCATTTGGTCAAAATGTCATCAAATGCAGGTCCAGTGATCTAATTTTCTTAAACAAACTCTGTATGTTTAATTTGTTTTCTTTATTCTTTTTGGACTTTTTACAGACAAAAATACCAAAAGTATGATGACATCCAAAAGTTCTTATTTTAAATAGACAATGTTATAAGACAAGGCACAACTAAGTACAGCAGATAACCCCTATAGTTTTCAGACATATTGAATGAGGAATAACTGTACTTTTGGAGAAATAACTCCCCTTTTGGTTACAGGTTTAAACGTCTGCACCTCCAGAGGGGCCAGCACATGCAAGGAATGCCTGGCTGTGCACCCCAGCTGTGCATGGTGCTTCCAGGAGGTGGGTTCCTTTTTCCACTTCACTTCATTTAGGCAATGAGCTTTCTGCCAGCCAGTCTGGTACAGGGTGGTACAGATCCCCTCATCAGCCAAGTAATTTGGTTGAGAAGAATGCATCTTATATGTTTTTACTGAGAAAATCAAAAAGGTTCGGGTGAAAATGAAAGAGACATTTTCGTACTGCCTTTTCTAAAGTCAAGTCTACCCAATACTCTTTGTACTATTTTAAATCTGTTTGATGTGATTCGTGGCACTCCTGCCAGAGTGACTGAGCTTGTGTGACTGCATGGGGATGTAGTCATATTTTCTGGTTCAAACTAATGAGTGCGATGATTTAATACTGTAAAACTCAGCCTACTCAAAATATTCTCAGGATGACCTCAGCCCGAGACTTCATGTTCAGAAGCACTTGTTGAACTATCATACTGTTTTCAGATAGCATGGACATTTTAATTTAAGGTGGAATTTGCCTTTAAGTCCAGAGTGCTTATTCATTCCAGCATGTTTTTTGTAATAGAAAGCATAATGTTCTGGGCCATTTCTGGACTTTGTTATCCCCATTACAATTTAACCTTCAAATGAATCCAATATGCCCTTCTCTTTCAACACAGCTTTATTACAGATGGGATTTCTGTAAATAAACAACTATCTGACTAAACAAATGAAAGACTTCCAAACCAGTGAGGAGGTTGCTGGAAGCGGACTGCTTTTCTGTATAAAAATGTGCTGCCTCTTCTCTCAGGATTTTGGCCAGGGGGTTGCCAGTTCTTCCCGCTGCGATCTGAAGAGTGAGCTGGTGGCAGCGGGCTGTGCTCCGTCAGCTCTGGCGTCTCCAACCAGCAAACTGCAGGTGATCGAGGACAGGCCCCTCAGCAACAAGGCAGCTGGGGCCACGCAAAACGTTACCCAGATAAAGCCACAGAAACTTCACATCACCCTCAGGCCAGGTAGGGTTTACCATCTGAGTTTGTGGTTTTTACATCAGTGTATCAGCGAGATTGTGTTTTGATTTAGAGGGAAGTTACATACAATAGCTACAATAGAAGTTACATACCAATAATATCAAGCAAAACTATTAAAAAAGGTATTTCTTTATCCCGTTTCCCAGATGATGCTAAGCGCTTCACAGTGAAGGTGCGTCAGGTAGAGGACTACCCTGTGGACCTCTACTACCTCATGGATCTCTCCTACTCCATGAATGATGACCTCTTCCGCCTGAGGACACTGGGCAAAGGCCTGGCCGAGGCCATGAACCGCACCACCAGCAACCTCCGCATGGGCTTTGGGGCTTTTGTGGACAAGCCACTCACGCCTTACATGTACATCTCCCCCAAAGAGGCTGTGAAGAACCCCTGCTACAGGTAAAAGAAAAGTAGGACTGGCTTTGAGTTTGAAATGGGCGTCATACACTATTTGTACCTTTGTGGATTTATATCATAAAAAATTCTTAAAGGAATAGTTCGACATTTTTGGAAATAGCTTATTCGCTCTCCTGGCTGTAACTTAACAGACATGGTTAGCTGCGTCTCCTGGCACTAGCTTCATATTTAACATACAGATATAAGAGAGGTATCGATCTTCTCATCTACTTCACGGTAAGAAAGTGAATAAGCGTAATTCCCAAAATGTGGGAAAATAATTTTTTTTTAAGTTGCCCACACTTAATGACAACAAGAGCTTCAAGATTAGCTTCCTCAACCTGTTTCCTTGTCTGTACGTAAGTACCTAAACTGAACCAAGACCTCTTTGTAATGGAACATGTATTGTAGTGGCTGCAATCTTAAATTTAACAATGTTTTACATTACTAATACACATCCACTGGTGTTGGTTTCAGTGGTTGTTTATGTCTGCATGTGGGAAGTAGCTTCATTATGCAGATGATATCATTTTCATGAGGACACCTTTAAACACAGCGTTGCACAGTGAAAATGCAAGCAGGCTCAGAGTCACAGCACTTGTTAAAGGCTTACAGTGGCTCCCTAGTGCTTGGTCAGCTGCAGGTAATCTACCCGGAGAGTAACAGTGTCCAAATGCTAACTGCCATAACCCCACCCAAAGGCTCCTCTGAGGCTGATTTGGTGGTTTAAGGCCTCTTGGGATCATTTACGTTCCTGCTTACACACAGTCTGCCGAGATCCAGCCTCCAGGAATGTTTGGATAAAAGATAAGACAAGCGGAGAATTTCAGTCTAGTAGTGCACAATAAAGAGAGAAAGATGTGTCCACTGGCAGTGCATGAGAGCCTTCCTTAACCAGACGGAAATCTTTGGGCCGTTCAGAACAGGGAAATTTACTGATGAACAGGAGAAAAAACTCTAAAGTCTCTAGGAATGGCAACGTTGGTCTGTTGGTCGATCCACCATTTTGGTCCAGACTGAAATATCTCAACAACTATGGGATGGATTGCCATGAAATTTTGTACAGATATCCATGGGGCCCAGAGGATGAATCCTATTAACTTTTGTGATCCTCTGACTTTTCCTCTAGCGCCACCATAAGGTTGACATTTGAGGTTTTAAGTAAATTGTCTCCACAACTATTGGATGGATTGCCATGAAATTTGTGTCCAGTACTTTGGTTTATGACCAAATGTTAGCCTGCTAAAACGCTAAACTAAGATGGTGAATGTAGCTAACATAAGTATGTTAGCGCTGTCATTGTTCTTAGCATGCTGATGTTAGCATTTAGTTCAAAGCACCACTGTGCCAAATTGCAGCCTCTCAGAGCTTCGAGCATGGCTGTAGACGCTCACAGTCTTGTTCTTAAATGTCATAGTAGGAAGAACGATCCTGTGAAATACGGTAAAATGAAGAGCTGCCATGTCAAGATGTCACCTGGCATGTAACTTAAAAATGAATGCAGTTAGGTCTGATAATTACAGTTAATGTGACACATAAAAAAACTAAATAACTACAAAACAAAACAGGAAAATACATACATTTATTTATGTAGCTTTGCATTCTTACATTAAAATATATTTTTAAACATATAAACCTGAATATTTTTCATTTAACAGGTGGTTATTTCTCCCCTCAAAACTTTAATAAAGTATATTTTCAGCTTTTGATCATTTGTGGAGGTCACACATTTTTTTACAATGGCTTATAAACAGATGTTCAGATGAATGAACAAGCTGACAGCAGCTCTGCTGAACCCTGCTCAGTGGATCTGTGTTTCATTGACAGCATTAACACCACCTGCCTGCCCCAGTTTGGCTACAAACACGTTCTGTCTCTGACGGAGGAGGTGAGCCGCTTCACAGAAGAAGTGAAGAAGCAGATGGTGTCCAGGAACCGAGATGCCCCGGAGGGAGGCTTTGATGCCATCATTCAGGCTGCTGTGTGCAAGGTGGAGAGAGAGACTGCATGTGCAGACACACTCGCTGTCTCACAGACATAACTGATTTTGTTTTACATTCTTTGTCTCTTCTGTCACACACATACCAATTCAACCATTTCCTTTCACTGTTTGATGGGAACTAGGATCAGATCGGTTGGCGCCCCGGTGCATCCCACCTTCTGATCTTCACCTCGGATGCTAAGACTCACGTGGCTCTGGATGGTCGTCTGGCTGGAATCGTGCAGCCCAACGATGGACAGTGCCACCTCAACTCTGACAATATGTACAGCATGTCTACCACCATGGTTAGTGTGTACTGTAAGTGTGTGATTGGTGCGGACACAGTAGACAGAAACAGTATGAGAGAATGAAACAGAGAGAATGAAAGACTTTGTTTAAATTTGCAGGTCAAAGTATGAAAAGGAACATTTCAGTGTTTATGTGTGCATGTGCTAACCACGCCGCCTGGTTTTGCCCCCGCAGGATTACCCATCTCTAGCTCTGATCACAGAGAAGATGTCGGAGAACAACATCAATCTCATCTTTGCTGTCACCAACCCCGTGGTTCCTCTGTACCAGGTCAGGAGCTCTCCAGTTCACACTGAGCATGGCCAGCATTTCATTCTATTCAAAACAGTAAATTACGCAAATAAAGATGACAAATCCCAGTCGTAATCATCTCACACTGTAGCGTTTTGGCTTGAGTCCTTCAGACCTCAGTGGTTTTAACAGAGATTCTTGGATCCTGCATTGGAAGACTGGAAACTCAAAATGAATTGGAATTAGAGAGAATTAGAGAAATGCATTTCAAACTGTCATTGTTCATAAAGGAAAACAGGTCAAGAATTTAAAAACATTGTGAAGGCATGCGTTAGAGTGTAACAGACTTCTGCTTTTTTACACACACTTATTTGTGGACCATAAAACAGAAACAGTCGTTTGGAACAACTCAACTATCTCATACCTTGAAACCAATGCAACCATTGTAACATTATGATCAGCGTAACTGCTATAAGTTTCCTTTTCTGTTCTTGTTCTGCCTTTTCCTGTAATTAACTTTCCTTTTTAACTGGGACTAACGAGGAAAAAAGTGAAAAACTTTGTGGACATTTTCCCACAAAAAGGCTTCATTTATAAAATATATTAATCTTATAAATTGCTGGATAGGTCATATATATCTGTAACTGATGATACATTAATAATGATGAATGGTTCATAAATAGTTTCTCTGACTGTGTAGGATGACAACAGTCTTCCAGTCTGTCTGTCTTCCTGTCTTTATAGAACTACAGTGAGCTGATTCCTGGCACAACAGTAGGAACACTGTCCAACGACTCGGGCAATGTTGTTCAGCTCATACTGAAGGCCTACGCTGTAAGTGTTACACACACACACACACCTTAGACTAGACACTGTTTCAGGAGATGACGTGTTTGCTGACACTCACCCACAGTGTCTGAGTCATACACACACAGTCGAGCCAAAGTCTTAGTAGAAATGCCACAGTGGCCGAGGAGTGAAGTTGACCAAGTGTGGGAGACTCCTGGCTGTGTTTCATTGTTTATGTTTCATTTGGGTTTATTATGCAGAGAGCAGGTGAACTGTCAGAAAATGTATTTTAGCTTTAATCCTGGCTGTAACTTTGTGATGTGTGTACAGATTTTGCTTGTGTGTTAATGTGTGCACGTGTATGTCTGTACACCCAAATGAATGAATAGGCTTAGAGCAGTAAATTAAGTGTCATGAACATAGATTCAGAGAAAGACATTATTTGAATTGACTTGTAAAATACTTTATTCTTTTGCATTGAAGTGTTCTACAGTCAGTCAGCAATGTGATTGAAATCAGATTTGATTTTACTGGTCTGAGCATGGGATTTGGCTCAGAACAACCGAATCTGAAACCGACCTCATGGCGCAAAGTCTATCCTCATCCTTCCAAGTGTATATATTCATCCTTCCATGTGTATGTGTACGCTGTTTTCCTTCGTTGGTGTTGCCAGAAAATCCGTTCCAAGGTGGAGCTGGAGCTTCAAGGCGTCCCGGAGGAGCTGTCCCTGTCCTTCAACGCCACCTGTCTGAATGGAGAGCTCATCCCTGGCCTCAAATCCTGCTCTGGGCTCAGCATAGGAGACACGGTCAGTCCATGTTCACCCTTTAAAATGAATGTAGCAATGCAGTTCAACCAAAGAGTGATTTTGCCTTCATGGATTTTTTCATTTGAAGGGTTTTCAGTGGCCTGAGGATTTAAAAATCTCTATTATTTCACAAGAAAAGTTTGAAAAGGAAACATAATTTTATGTAACAGAGATATGTCTTCTCTTTCTTATCCTTTTAATCATTGTGTGACCCCTCAGACCTATCTTGGGACCCCTTGGAGATAGACCCCTTGTTCCCAGTGTAGTTTCTTTGTTACAGGGATTTTCTAGAAATGATGATGTCAACATCCTGCAACAAGACTGGATGTGGCAGATTGCTGCACAAGTATAAAGAAAAAATCCCAAAAATGAAGTTAGTTTGCATAAGAATATAGTTGCAATAATGGCGTCCCATTGACCAAATGCTGTACTCGTTTTAAGGACACAAAAGGCTAAAGGGGTTACTGTATTTACACAATATGGTAAGAAAACAATATTATTAACTTTCATGCCAACTTTTTCCTCAGCCAACATGTCCTATCTCTGTGGATTAAAAATACCAAGGGACTAGTGGCCATAATCATGTCTTGATTGCAAAAAATAACATGTTAGTTCCATATACTATTTTTCACCATGTTTTTGGTCTCTTTCCATTTCCCTTCTTGGGGCTATCTATGTGTCTTAAAAGTAGGATTTTCCCCATTTCCTCGTGGTGTCAAAGAGCAGATGATGGAAAAAAGTGGATCAGCATTGTCTCTGAGCTTGTAGTTGAACTTTTCTTGTCTTTCTGTCCTTCTTCTGCCAACTCCATTTAGAGCAAATTGTCTTCTTAAAGAGTTCTCTTCGTTCCTTTTTTTTTTTGTTGCATTTTTTCTTTATCACAGCGTCTTTGGCTCTTTTCCCTGTTCTCTCCTCACTCCAGGTGACATTTTTTGGCCTCCACACATTTCTTTCTCTCTGCCTCAGCTCCTCTTATTTTTGCCATATATGGCTGTCTCTCCAGATGTAGTAACTGCCCACTTTTGGATATTTACCAGATTTGGATGTAATGCTGAATGAACAATTACTTTGACTAAATGCATATGGAGGCTTTCTCCATGTCACGTTTTTGTGCTGTTACATGTTACGTAATCTACACCAGGGTGATACAGAAGCATGATCAGTTTTAGAAAGTTTGTCGCTGCGTGTGTGTTTTTGCCATGAAAAAACATTTAAAAAGACAGGGCTCTAAACATGTTCGAACCAAATACTTAAAGTTTGACACGTTACAATTTCACTTCCCTCCTCTCATCCAGGTCTCTTTCAGTGTGGAGGCCAGAGCTCGCGGTTGCCCCAAACAGAAGAACAAAACCTTCATCATTAAGCCGGTGGGCTTCAAGGACTCCCTCTCCATCACCGTTACCTTTGAATGCGACTGCAAGTGCCAGACCAAAGCCCAGCCCAATAGCCCCAAATGTAACCATGGCAATGGCACCTACGAGTGTGGCATCTGCCTGTGCCACCCAGGTCGCTTAGGGCCACATTGCGAGTGTGCAGAGGGAGACTATAACCCCACAGAGCAGGACCGCTGCAGTGGACGCACAGGCTCTGGAGGACCTCAGTCTGCCATCTGCAGCGGCCGTGGAGACTGCGTGTGTGGCCAGTGTGTGTGCCACAGCAGTGACTTTGGAAAAGTCTGGGGAAAGCTGTGTGAATGTGATGACTTCAACTGCGTGCGCTTTAAGGGGGAACTGTGCTCAGGTAAGATCTTATCCAGAGTCCAAGGTGACTTCATATGTCTTGTTTTGTCCGACCAATCGTCTAAAACCCAAAGATATTCAGTTTGCAATTGTAGAAACCATCAAGTCCTCCCATTGGAAAAGCTGGAACAAGAGAATTTGGGCATTTCGTTCTTACAAAATGACTCAATGAAGAATCAGTGATTAAAAGTTGCCGATGAATTTTCTGTCGTCTAACTGATTAATCGTTGCAGCTTTATTGACAACAGTTTTGCTAATATATTAATCATTTAAGTCATTTATCAAGCAAAAATGGATTCATGGGTTATTTGCTGTTTTATATCATTGTACATTGATTATATTTGTGTTGTGGACTGTTGGTCGGACAAAGCAAACTTTGAGATTTTGATAATTGTGATTGCCATTTTTCATTATTTTCTGTCAGAAAAACGTGTGATTAAACTGATTTTTTAAAGAAATGGTGCAACATTTTGGAAAATGCGCTTATTCGTTTTCTTGCCAAGAGTTTGAAAAGAAGATTGATTCAACTCTCTTATCTGACCGTTAAACATGTAGGTGGAGCCTGCAGACGGTTAGCTTAGCTTAGCATAGCATTAAGCCTGTAAATGGGGGAAATGGCTGGCCTGGCTCTGTCCATAGGTAACAAAACTAACCCTAACACCTCTAAAGCTCACAAATTAACACGTTATACTTCTTTTGTTTAATCTGCACAAAAACTGAGGTGTAAAAATGACTTAGGGGACAGGGACAGGGGTCCCAAATTAGCCATGGCTAGAAATCCTATATGCAATACATCGGTAATGTGTTTTTTGTAACTTGTTGCAATGCTTTCTTGCATTGTCTCTGAGAAATAAAGTAATAAATAAATAAATAAATAAAAATATTTAACAGACAGACATGAGGGTGGTATTGATCTTCTCATCTAACTCTTGGCAAGAAAGCTAATAAGCATATTTCCCAAAATGTTAAACTTTCACTATCACACACCACGCAATATGGGTACAATTGAGAGATGAAGGAGGTTAAAATGGCCCCCTGACTATCATGAACTGTGTGTGTCTGTGGTAGAGTTTCAGAGAATGTATGTACCTTTGCCGTCGGGCTTGGCAGTCCCCTTCACCACACTGACTTGCCGCCCACCTCATCTGGGAAGAATTACATATAATAACAACTCTCCCCTCTGCCCAGGCCACGGGCTCCATTCACAATAAACATGGTGTGGTGTGTGCACCGTGTGTGAGCGTAAGCTCAGGTTGTATGTTTATGTCAGCAAGGCCAAGCTTTTGTACCACAGAGTTCAACAGGATTCATGCACAAAGAAAGCTTTTTCAAGTTTGATTTCAAGCTGGTCAGACGGGACTCTCACTTTTCTCGTGGTTGAGATTTTTAAACAGTGGTAATGAGTTTGTGTTTGGTAATTGTTAAGAGCTTTAACTCAGATCCTCATGATCCTATTCTCTCTTTTAGTGTTTTAAAAGAGACAGTATGTCATCAGGTCAAAACACATGATGTTACCCTGGGGATGTTTGTAATTGATATCTTATGAGCGACTTTTCAGTCTCAGTTTTTTTCCTTTCAGTACTGACAGAAGTTATACATGCATTGCATTCTTACAAGAAATCCTTCCAACAATGAGGTACACTTTTATAAAAATGATTAAGTCTACTGAAGCCAAACATCAGGAGGATTACTTCTTCTTGGATTCATTATCCCATGGAACAGACCTTCACAAGATGAAGATCTGACTCCAGCAAGTCAGTTTTTTTCCCCAATCTCATTTAATACCTAATGGTTAGTTTTGAAATCAAACTTTAGAAAAAGAATTGAAAAGAATAGTTGGACATTTTTGGGAATGATTTGTCACATTCATATAATTCAGACCCCAATTATGAGCAGCCAAGTGGGAAAAACTGTTCATGTCAGCCTCCAAGTTGTAGTCAGAGATATCAGGTCTTTCTGACAGCTATTATACTGTATCTTCCACATGGCAAAAATAACCACAGGAGTTTCCACAAACCGCTGCCAACATGGCTGCAAAGCCACCATCACTGGCAGTTAATGTATCTTTAAAATCCAATATTTTCAAGGAGATGTGAGAGGCTGTGTCCCAAATCATTCACTCATTCACTACTCCTTACTCACTATCTAGGGAGTTCAATGTAGAGGAGCTCACCGCTTTCTCTTTCTTTCAGCGCAGTGCATGATGGTATATAGTGCTTGGTTAGTGACCATCGGTTGTACACTACTTTTCGCAATGCATTGTAGGATACTTTGAGTCCACTATATAGGGCATAATAACTCTCACTGTACATTCGGACAGCACTACAAAATGGCAAGCTCACTATATAGTGGACTATGTAGTGAGTAGTGACTGATTTCACATGATTGTTTGTTTGACCAAACAGTGTGTGGCTGTGTCATCCGTACTTGAGAGACAGACGTGAGAGTGGTATCGTTCTTCTCAGCTTGCAAAATGCAAGTTCGACATTCAAACTTGCAAAGATGGCAGGATACAAATGTCAGAGGAAGACAGGTAAATAGTAAGAAAAGGACAAAATTGCATCCATAAAGTGCAAACAATAGGGATTGTGGAGTCAAAATGTACAGGCCACATCTTAAGTGCTCTACTTCATTGAGGCAATTTCTCTTAGTTACGTATTAGTTAAAACACATAAACTGGTATTGAGGTTGCTCAGGGGATATTTTAATTGACTATCGTTAATTGTATAATGCCAAGTTTTGGCACAGACTGCTCCCCTGCTTCGAGTTTCATCAGATCTCATATATCACTCAACCCCCCCTCTGCTGCTCTCACAGAGAAATGTTTTGCTGTATTCCCCAAAGCCCATAGATTAACATGAAAATACCTTTCTGCTTACTCATTGGCTAGTGTGGTGTAATAAGGCTAAAAATAAACCCATGTTTGGTCAGAAAAGGGCCAAGTGGGAGAGAACTGGGAATGTTCTGCGTGTAAATCATGGTCTGCTGTTGTCTTGAAGTACCTTATGCAGTGCGAGGACCATAGTCTATGTTCTTCCCCTACAGAATGGTCAAATTAAAAGCCAGCGGTCCTGTGGTCAAGTGGTAATGACAGTTTGTTCATGGATCAACCTTTATCCAGTTATACTGTTCCAAGCAGCTTCCTGCCTCTTTGTTTATCTGGGCATTGTTTTGCGCCAATAGGCCACAATGTTTACTGCATTGTCACTCTCTTGTTGGCATGCACACTCATATACACACATAGATACATGGAATAACAACAAGCCAATGTTCATACATTCTCACACACACTGAATCATGCAGCCAAAAATATAAGCCCTCCAGACACCACAGACAAACAATGAAATGGGTTTTACGTCTCTAACAGTTGCAGAAACATGACTTACCACTTCTGCTTTCCAGTGTTTGGGATCAAAAGTCAAGAGCGCCAGACTTACAGAGCTTAAAAAAAAAAAAAAAAACATTTTCATATTGAAAAATTATACTTAACATTTGGACACACTACACATTGTTATTATTTGGTGATATCCTGGTACCATCTACTTTAGCAAGGCCAGCATGGTCGCTGAATAGGTGAAGCAAAGGTGGTAGATATTCCTCAAGATAGAGAGGAACCGTATCATTTCTATAATAAAGTTAAAACACGTCATCGCAACGGGAAAATACATAATGTATGACACAGGCTTGTGGTAAATTCAACCCCTTAACAATCAGCGTCATTACAAACTCATACTGACTGGTCAAGCATTGTTCAAACCCACAGAACCTTATTTTAAATTTTAGTGGAGTTCCCAAAATTTCCAAAGATACCCCATGTGTCTGGCTGAATTTGGGGAAAATGTGTATAAAATGGTGCATAATATTTCCAATGTATGGAATGATGAAGCCATAAAAACATGTCTTGGGAGTCTTGGGATTGAATGTTTCAGTTCACACTTGCTTATCATGTGAATAAAAAACAAATATGAACTCATATTAGCCTATCAAAGTTAGGTTGTTTAAAACAAATGATGCACAACAACTGAAATTACAATCATGTCAGCCACTAAGCACTCCAGCCTCTTTCCCAACTCCCACCATACCCTCATTTTTACACAGAATTTCACTTGATCACATTGTCCTCCTCTCCTTTATTGTTTCTCTTCCTCTTTTGCTGTTTAACTCCATATACCACCCTTCTGTCTGTGGAAATAGAAATTATACCAGTAAACAATGTTATAGTGGCTTTGTCAAACCTCTTCCACCCCACAGACATTTTGGTGGGTTCATCACCACATACTCATGTTGTAAAAAAAAAAGTGCCGTTGAAAACCTGCTGTACTTGATTTTAAATTCAAGTCAAGATCCCAAGATCTCTAAAGATACAACATATTTATCATGAACTGTGTGAAAATATGTGTATGTCAAATCACACATGGCAGGTAGAATTTTCCATTCAGTCATAAACAATGACATCTTCAATCTTACATTTAGTTAATGTAAGTGTGATATAATATATACTATATTATGTTAATATGTTTCACTGTTGTATTACATTGTATACTATATTATATTTCTATATAAATACAGACAAACACTCATATGATTCTGGTGTACGCTGTTATAGTAGATGGTATTGTATTATTCTTACATATACTATACTTTGCTGCTGCTAATCGCACCACTATGTCACTCTTGCCTTGTAATTTTGAGTTTCATTGCTCTTGTATAATTTCTATTTTTATGTCTACTCTTATTTTTATTTTATATACTTCTAATTATTTATGTTTTACCTTCTCTATTTATCTGTACTTATTTCTGTCCTTGTGATGCTGCAACGCCTGAATTTCCCCTCTGGGGATCAATAAAGGCTCATCTTATCTGATGATTTCAATGAAGCAACAAGCACATACTGAATATCAGCATATGTGATGTGGAGAAAAACTGTAATCATGAGCCTACGTAACAAAACATTTAAGGGGGGAAATGAGTGTTCAAGTTACAAATGGTTGTTTTCTCGCCTCCTCTGTCCTTCCTTCTCTCTCAGGTCATGGCGTCTGTAACTGTGGCTTCTGCCAGTGTGCAACAGACTGGCAGGGCGAGAACTGTAACTGCTCCAGACGTACTGACACCTGTATGTCCAACCTGGGTCTGCTGTGCAGCGGGAGGGGCCAGTGTGTGTGCGGGGCCTGTGAGTGCACCCAGCCCGGTGCCTATGGAGCCACGTGTGACAAGTGCCCCACCTGCCCTGACGCATGCACCATGAAGAAGTGAGTTTGCAAACAGAGATGTCATATTCGGTGTCCAGAAAGTTATTTGAAATGAGCTGATGTATGTGTTTCTCCTTAAAGGGAGTGTGTGGAGTGTAAGCACTTTAAGAGGGGCAAGCTGTTTGAGGACAACACCTGCTCTCGAATCTGCAAGGATGAGATTGTGCTTGTGGATGAATTAGGTGAGACACCCAGCTCACCAAAACCCCAGACAGAAAAACAACACACTGAATGTTGGTACCACTTTCTAATAAGGCACAGTTTATAAAGGGATTGTATTGAATTGAGCAACGGTGAGTTTTATTGCTTATAAATTTAACTTTTCATTTGTAAGAGGAAGAATGTGTGATTTCTTATTTTAAAAGTCACACAGTCTCGCTTTAAAGCTCGCTAAAAAGTCAAAGCAAATGTCATCATGCTGGAGAAGGATAAACACCAGCCAGAGAGTTTTTTCACAACCTGGCAACTCAAAAGTTGTTCCTATTAGTGGATTATAACTGATCTATGAAGCAGTAGTAAATTATTTATCAACCATTGATAAAGCCATTAGTTACAATTTTGAAACCCTTTATAAAGGGGCCTTATTAGAAAGTGAACGGTTATCACCCAAAACTGCCTTTTAAATGATAATGTGAATGAAAAATGTGTGACTTTATAAAGTTATGAAAGTTGGACTTCAAGACAAGCTTTTACTGAAATACAAAACTCAGTTTACATCACACAAACAAGACCAAAATATTTGTGTGTTATGCTGCTTTCTAAAGATTTTGAAGTATCCGTCACACTAATAACAAGAAAAGAGATACATGTATTGACTAACTGATGAACCATTTTCTCTTATTTTTTCGTACAGTGCTCCATGATACAAATGCTGTGAACTGCACTTACAAAGATGAGGATGATTGCGTGGAGCGTTTCCAGTACTATGAGGATGCCAGTGGCAAGTCCATCTTGTTTGTCGTCAAAGAGCCAGGTAAGAGAGGTCCATCCCGCATGGATACCTGACCTAACAAACCAATATTTAAAGCTGTTCTAATCAGTATATTAGATTTTAATAATGGATCAAATAACCAGGTGTAATGTGAGAGGGGTCACTCTTAGTGACAAACCCACAGAGAATTAGCACCAAACTCTGCAGTTCTCTTCAGCGTGTCAGTGTCTTTCTGCTCGTTATTTTGGTTTGACTGCCTCTTTCCGCTCTCATGAACCTCATTTTCAGGCAGCTTTTTTCAGCAAAAAAGCTCCGATAAACTCACTGTACACTACCTGAACAATGCCAAGTGTCAGACAGACAAAGTTAGCAACTGGCTGGTGAACACAGTGACATATTTAGCAGTTAAAGAGCCGGATATTTGTCTTCAGGAGTTGGTGATTTGTTTGGTGGCTACAAACTCAACTCCAAATTAATAGAAATATTGAAGATTATATATTATGATCATATGTGGAAGAGATGAGTGAAGCAACAGTGACAGACAGTAAATGCAAGTACAGAAAACAAGGATAAAATCTACAACCACAAATACATCACCACTGAAGCTATATTAGTAGCAAACTTCCTGGCCTTGTGAAGATAGTAGGTTTTTTCTT
Organism: Maccullochella peelii; assembly: GCA_002120245.1. Lineage (NCBI taxonomy): Eukaryota > Metazoa > Chordata > Actinopteri > Centrarchiformes > Percichthyidae > Maccullochella > Maccullochella peelii. The sequence continues at coordinate 77,362 of LKNJ01001365.1, read as the reverse complement.
CACCCAATTACAAGTTGTCACTTCCCTGCTATGTGCCCTTCATCTGCTTGTTGTTGGCCAAATAGAAAGAGTGTGGGGCGGTAAAACAGCCTTTAATGACCACCAGTGCCCGCAGAGAAAGTCTGTCCCTGGGTCTGCCTTTAATGAATGTGTGTGTTTAATTTAGGCACAACTGGATAGCAGAGAAGTACACCAAAATTTGCCTTGAACACAGTGCACCCCGCTGTGTCAAAGAGGGTTGTAAACAGCTGCCCAAGTCCTCATGGAACCCGCTGACTCTACATATCCTCGAGAGGAAAGCAGGAGAGGGAGAGAGAGGAGTCTAAGTAAGCAAAAGAAAGGGATAGAAAACATTTTAAAAAAGGTAACATGAAGCTGTGTGAAGGAGCAAGAGACACCCTTCATAGCTTCATAAGCATTTTTCTCATTCAGAAGTTAATAAATAATGTTGCAGAAATAAGCTTGTAGCACCAACCTGAAATAGAAAAAAATGAATGAGGAGAGAGGAAGAGGGATAAAGCTTTGATGTTGGCTGTAAAAATTCACCCTGGTTGCCCCACTGCATTACCCAACACTGCTATCCACATACGTATGTGCATGCAAGCACGCACACATAGACAAATGTTTAGATACAGAGACATACATCCAGCTTGGCAAACAAACAAGTACACACACATATGGACCAGATTGGCAAAAAAGGTAAGACATTTTTGCCAACAATGAGGAAATTGTTGGCATACTTCAGTTCATGCTCCAAGTGACCATGGACACACAGCAATGTCATTATTGGCCATTATAGCTCAGGAAAATGTGGCTTAAAATTGTATCTTTTTCTCTATAACATCAATATTCATTAATAAATGTGCAACAATCAAAATGAAAGCTGCTTTGATGAATATTTTTATATTAACAATGGATAAGCTGACTATGTGAAAGAGGTCGCTCGTGGTGACAAACCCACAGAGAATTATCACCCCTCTTAGCTCTCCAGAGCTTAAAAGTGACTTTCAGCTAATCGTTTCGGTTACAACTTTACTGTTTTGGTTCACTCTCACCGCCCTCGTGTCTTTTTCGGCCACAGCAGGCAGCTGTGCTCTAAAAACCCACTGTAGGCCACCCTGCATCAGACGGCAGACGGGCAAATTGACTAGCTGGGGAACACAGTGGAGCATTTAGCAGCTAAAGAGCCAGATATTTCCCTCAGGAGCTGGTGATGGCCAAAAGCAGAGCTAAAAGCAGAGTGAGTAGTGGACTTACATTCGTCAGGTGGCCAGAAAGACGACTCCAAATGAATGCTATTGTTGCTCAGTGTCTGCTTGATGTGTAAATAGGCAACTGTTTGATAACAAGTTTGAGATATCAACTTAAAGGTGAAATATGTTGGTTTTGTGTTTACAGCTTTCCGCTGCCCCCAAGTGGCCAAGAAAATGACTTATTTCCTCTCGAAACTCCTGAACCTTGCAAACAACTATTTAAACTACATGTTGAAGACATAAAATGAAGAGTGATTCAGCAGTGCATGGCCTATTACTCTCCTTAAGTGTATTCAGAAACATATTTGATGGTTCATTTAGCAGAAAGTTTCCGGAACAACTAATGATGGGAAAAATGACAGAGGAGAGAAACAAGTAATGCGTTCTTCCAGTCTGGTGTAGGAAGGCTTCGTGTTAATGACTCTTTGAAAGAGAGTACTGTCAGTCATCTATTGTACAGCCTTCTTGAAACTGTGCAAATCAAATTCCTATTGAGTTTTGCCAGACCACAATGAGGGAAGGGAGATTTGTGGCCTGGCTGTGTGAGGTTACTATTTTCCACTTCAGCCCATCCTCCTCTCTGCTCTTTGGTATTTAAAAGCCCCATTGCATTCTGTTCGCCAATGTCATGCTGCACTCGTTCTCTTGCATCACTTGACAGATATGATAACCTTAAGAAAGCACCTGTAATTCGTGCCAGAAGGAACCACTCCACTGGGTTTTATGCCATATGCGTACCAGCATGATAGGTGTCAATATTAGTGTTCTCAGTAATTCAGAAGCACAATTCTGAATCTGAAAAGTCATAGCATTTAGCAGAGGAGTGAGCTGCAGCAAAAGCAACATCAAATCCATGTGAGTGAAGGAGGAGACAGGGATGAAACAGCATTATGATATCAGTCTTCCTCTGGCCTAGCTCCTGGCATATCTTCTCCTGTGTGTGCATTTTACTCATTCCTTTATCTCTTCCTCCTTCCAACCAGACTGCCCCAAGGGTCCAGACATTTTGGTGGTGCTTTTGTCGGTGGCAGGAGCCATCTTGTTCCTTGGCTTGGCGGCTCTGCTTATCTGGAAACTGCTGGTCACCATCCATGACAGACGGGAGTTCGCCAAATTTGAGGAAGAACGCGCTCGTGCCAAGTGGGACACGGTCAGTGAATTTAGCACAATGCGGCATGCGCGTTTAAATGCTCTGATGTGCAGTATTTGAAAACTACTAATGTGCTGTTTGTTCAATACTAAGATACAAATCAAGGTATTGATTTACATAAAAAAAGATATAGTTTATATTTTGTTTGGGGCAGTGGTGCCACTAAATCCCCCTTTCTTGGACTCTTTTGTAAAACATGACATGACACACACACACACACTCAATCATGCCTGCACCTTCATACAAACACACACACACACACACACACACAAAAGGCCACACACGCAGTCTTTCGCTCTCGTTTTTTGAAGATGTTTTTTATTATTTTTGTAGCATGCTGTTACTCCCAGCAGAACAAAAGGCAGCCAACGGAAGGGCTGGGTTTAAATTAGCTAACGCTAATTAGCCTTTTACTGGTAATAGGCCTCTTTGTGGCCTCAAAAACACACCCAAATCCCATAGGCCTGAAACCGCAAAGAATCAGATGTAGTTTTAATATGCTCACTGAGTAACGGAAGTGAAAACATAAGCCACACATTCAAGTTATATGTGTCAATATATGTGTATAAAATACAAGGAGAGATCCCAGAAAAGCATGGGGCAATGACATTGAGTAGCTATTTTAATTCTTTACTTTAATGTTTGACAATCCCCTAGGGGACCTTTAAAGTCCCTTGTTAGGGCATTTCTAATTTATTTTGTGTCTGTGAAACTCACCTTAACTTATGTCTCTTTATGTGTACTTGACTAACAGGGACACAATCCTCTCTACAAAGGAGCCACATCTACCTTCACAAACATCACATACAGAGGAAAAGACTGATGCTACTGAACAAGGATGAAGAATAAAGGATGAAATAATGGATTTTTACTGTCCTTTGTGGGAAGGCACCGAATCATGTGCAGGCCTCTACTGTCACAAGACAATAATTAATAATTATTTGTGTTTGTAAATATGTAGAAATGATTCTGAGGACACATTTTATCAGGGATTTGTCAAACACCCACTTATACTACACTGATAATTAAGATATTGTTTGAATTTTTTGTGATGGACAAAGAACTCTTGTGTTGTGCAGGTTTACCCAAATCACAAAAAAAAAAACATTTACATACTTACCCCTACCCTAGATGATTTTTTAAAGACAACTGTAATGTTGGTCGCCAATATTCTGGATAACCCACAGACCTTTCTGTGGATGTTTTTTTTTTTTAACCTTTGGTGGAAAATAGTATCAAAAGAAAATGATTGGCAGCTGTAGATTACTCTGAATATCTGTTTCAAAGGCAGATGAAGCCAAAAATAAAACTATCTTCATGACTGGATACCACTGAGGCTGGGTGGGAGGATATATTTTATAAAAGTGATGTGCATGAACTAATCCTTGAAGTCAGCGGAAGAACAAAAGGGAAGATAATGTTACAACAAACAAACTTAATTTCCTGATCACAATGTTGGGATTTCCTGTTTGTGGTACTCAGTGGGAGAATGGCAAGATAAACTGTCAATTCAGTCAAGTGACATGCTGGAGATATGATGTGGTTTGGAGTAAACTGTTAATGTACTGACAACTGGTGCAGTTTCTTGTGTGGACTCTGAGAGACAAATGTGTGTGTGTACACATGTGTGTACAGTTTTTACTAATGTTTTTTTTTCTCCGAAAATACGAAGGTTTCATATTTTAATAATTCTTTCTTATGAGGTGAACTTTACAACCACATAAGGTGTCCAGTTTTGAGATGTCAAAGACAAAGGCTATAGACTAAAACATAATTTAACACAAATGAGGAGCTTTATTCCATAGTGAATGATTAAAGATATTCGATCTCAAGACATTTGATTACAAATTAATGACACTGTAGTGTGCGTTATTAGTTTTTGATATAATAAGCAATGTGACACTATTGTAAATGACTGGTGTTTTTAAAGGTACAACAGTGACTCATTTCTGCTGTGTTTTGTCAGCCTACTCAGCAGTATGCACATCACTCAACATGGAGGACTAAAGTAACTGAAGCATGAGCATACATTTTGGGGTTTAAAGGCAACAAGAATTTTTGTTTTCATTACATTACAGGAAAACACAGATTATGAACTTGTTTAAATGATAGATATGAGACTAATAAATTATTGTGCTGCCTTCCACGACTCTCACCTGAGTGTGCAGGGCTTTTTGTCTGCAATACTCTGCTTCCATCTCCTGGACTTGAACTGCAAGTATAGCTCACTGGTCCTTGTGTGGCAATCTGCAAATGACACTACCCAATGTACATACAAACTATCTCAGGTGAATTAGATCTCGTACACGGAGCAGTATTATTGCAGATTAAGTCCATGGGACAGTGCAGACAAAAAGCCCTTCACACTCATGCAGTAATGAAGTTATCGGTGATGTGTCGTCTGTGTAAAATGGCACGGCGCCTCTTTCAGTTTGGAGATGCACTTATAATTTCTGCTGCTGTGTGATGGCTACATGCACTTACAATTAAATGCAAAGGAAAACATACTACACATAAACAGTTGTGTTCAACAAAGAACGTTTGCAGAAACATTGACGTTTGCGCAAAACCCCAGATTAGATTGCAATAAACTCAAATTCAATTCAAACAATATTTTATTGTGTGTAAAACTGTCTTCTTACTGTTGTCACCAGGCTGGATTACCAACTGGGCAAACGGTGTCTTTTACTAAATAAAGTAGTAAAGTATGGTGCAGTTTACTTAGGCCTAATAGAAACTAATAGACTTGTGCTCAATCAAGTTGCCTCAAACTATGACTGTCCTAGCATGGTGGCTCAGTGGTTAGCACTGTCACCTCATAGCAAGAAGGGCCTGTGTTTGAATTCTGGGTGGAGTTTGCATATATTCTGCTCCTTTCTGTTTACTGACACTCAGCAAACTCCCTGCATGGCTCCACCCAAATTTAACCCAAGAATAGATCTAAGTGGCGAAGGCAATCATTTTTCAGGAATATTTATATCACTTTGTCAGTGTTGAACATGGCAACTCAACAGGTTCCAGTGGTGCAAACAGTCAGTGAGTAGCACTTATAACAGCAAGAGTGTAATTCTGAGGTTGTGAGTTTGAGCCTCATCTGGAGCAGCAGAGATTTACCATGGTGGCTGAGTAAAAATAATTAACTGAACAATACATATAGAAATTATGTGTAGGCCTATATATGAATGTATGAAGTAAATGTGAGTTAACATGAATGAATTGATGATCCATTAAGCGTGACTTCATTTCTTAATAATGAGCAAAAGGAATTCATGAGACATAGTGCATAAATTCATGCATTAAATCATGAATTCTGTATTAGTTATGCATTAAGCATACTTTAAATAACAACTCCTTAACATATTGCACAAAGACCCCGAGACCAACCAAAATTCTTATCCCAATATACTACCTGGCCCCAGGTTTTCTGTGTGACAGTTTGTGGTAATTTGATGAAACATACAGCAACTTAATTTAGGAACATGCACCATCTATGCACAAATTAAGATAGAGTACTTTATTCATCCAAATGGAATTGCAAAACTAAACTAATTTTGTGGCCCTGCAAGACAGGACCACAAATGTATATAATAATGTAGGACCTAGTATATTATACCTAGATATTGTACTTTAGTGGTGAAAATTACCAAACAAATTGGCACTCAATGAACCTGGGACTTTTTGGGGCCCCTGGAGGTCTGGGGCCCCTGACAGTTACCAGCCTTGCCTGCAGTATGTTGTCAGCTTTCGGGTGGTTCTGACCTGAGGAGCTTACATTATCTGTTAAACAAGCGCATAGGAAGCATCACATAAAGCTCTCCCTGGAGCCCTGTGCGGCCTTGCTGCAGGGGGTAATGATCTTTCATTAACAGTTAAAGAATGGACTCTAACAAGGTGGCTGAACTTCTCCTCCCGGTGTAAACGTTACATCGCTCGATAATGACAAATAGAAAGACCGAGTGAAGCAGAAATGTAACAACACTTGTAAAGAGGCTTCAGAGCATTGACAGCTCCAGGTTTACCCGTGCAGGGGCTCCAAGACGGACGAGGAAACCCCGAGGATCAGGGCCTCCTGTCCGGATGGATGGCATTAGCAGGAGCCAGACACACTGCTCACCTTAGCTAGCATTAGCTATGCTAACAAATGTCTTCCCTGAAATCGAAATATTTGTCAATGGATAACTTAATTCGAACAACTTTCTTTGAGGTGTGTGGGACTGGGAGTTGTTAAGGAGTTCGCCGTCACCGAATGGACGGACAACATCCTTTCTAGTTCTGAGAGCGACTGAAAATTGCGAAAGATTCTCCAGGTGAGACTTCTATTGCAGCTAACGTTGTTAACGTTAGCTTGCTAAGTTAGATAACTTAACGCTAGCTAGTTTAGGTAACCTAAGTTACCATGTAGTCATAGCTGTTATTTAGTTACAAGTAACATCCTAGCTGCTATTAACATTGATCAGACTTGTACTGTTAATTGACACATAATAACTTGACAGTGCATGACAGCGTTTTGCTTTTCTTTATTAAAATGTTCGCAAGACTTTGATAAGCTAATAAGATGTTAACTAGGTAGTTAGCGTTAGCCGAGTCTTCGCGTCAGTCAATAACAGCCTAACGGTTGTTCCACCAACTGCCATGAAGTTAGTTTAGCTTAAACATCGGTGAACTTAAATAAAGTTGAGCTTATGGTTTGTCATAAAAGTTGAAGCTACATATTCTCTCTAGCTAGGTAACGTTTGCTGGCCAGCATTGTTTTGATAGGCTTGTTGGGCAAAATTAACTTGGTATCGTTGGCTTCTGTTAAAACTGTAACGTTTATTATTATTCGGTTGGTTTATTCTTTTGTTTTTGAGTCTGTCATCATCATGAAACGTCGCTTATGTGCCCTCGGATGAATCCATTGCTAGTTAATGGATACTCTTGTCAGGTAGGAGTTCCTAATGATAAAAGGAAGTCGTGCCCTCCATGTCATACGGTTATGATAACCATATAAATGGAGGGGAGGATTTGATAGAGATTGTTTTTTGGACCCTAATGCCTCTCCGACTTAACTGCTAAATTAGTAATGTAATGATAGTGGGGAATTGCCTCCCTTACCAGTAATGTCCAGATTCAGTGGCTCTCCTTACTCATTCATTTACTTCTATGATTTGTCATTTTGAATATCAACTTTGCATAACATTTTTAGGACCGGCATCTGAAGTTTAACTGGTGAAATTATGAACTTCACTGGAAAGAAAATACATATCAGCCTACATATACACCAGAGTCTGACAGAATAGTTTTTTCCCTTCTTTGTCAGGGTTCAGTATATTAAGCAATTTTGTACGCTGGTCCAGTTAAGATAAGATTAACCATAAGATAACCATAAAACTTCTACTACAAAGTTTCACATTTCTGCTGGGTGTCCATCTTGCCTGTCTACTCTTGTTATTATAAGAGGCAGTGCAGGGGCATTTTTCTATGAAGGATTTTTAAGAACTTTTTCCTGTTAGCTTTCTTCCAAAGAATGAAATTGTGATTTTTTTTTTAAAATTGAAATTGGTTTCGCAGTGAAGGACAGTAAGCTAGCAAACACAGCTACCAAACAAAGTCTGCTTTATGTCAGTTTGAGCACTGGTTCACTTTGGACAGTGGGCTATCAAATTTACTGATCCAACATAGGCCCAGGATCCCAGGCAGCCATGTTGAAAGGTGTGTGATTAGATTGTTAGGTCACCTGCCCCAATCAGAAAAGAATATTTTACATGCGTGGTATTGGTAGCCATTGTGCCACTGCCTTTTCACGTGCTTCAGTCTTCTCTTGTGTGACAATAACCCAACCCAGCTAGTCCACATGAGTTACAATTTGATTCACTGTTTGAGTCTCTCTTTTTAGGCATGATGGAAGGACTTCATAGCCAGGCTTTAAGCCTGGACCCACGGAGACAGGAACTTCTTGAAGCTCGCTTCACTGGAGCTGGTGTGACCAAGGTTGGTATCTCTTAGCATAATAGTTAGCTGTTGTAAGTACAGATTGTTTGTACAGATGTTGCACTTTAGATACAATGTAATGAGAGTTGACTTGTATTTTGTTGTTAATGTTAATTTTTATTTGGAAAACAAGCGTTCCTTTTTGTCCCTGCTGAAATAAATTTGGAGATACAAACGAGTAGCTCCCAGTTTTCCTGCAGGCAACCCCAGCAGTCACTCAGCTCTCTTATGTTAGTCCTTCAGTTTAGAAAGTCTCCTCTATTTTCGGTATTGACTGATGCTCTGTGTTCAGGAGTTTCCCCCAGTGAAATGATCCTGTCTCCCTGAGCTACATCTAAAACAAGACAAGCTCTGTCTTGGCTGACATGGGAGCTGGCCAGCAGCTCTTTGTGTCAGTGGAGACTAGTGACACTGAAATGGCACCACAGCTGAAGCTCACAGTATAGACTGCGTGCTATGCGGCAACCCTGCTGTTGAGCTGGGTATTACTGTGTGTGGGTGCGCATTTGAGAATATGGCAACCCCTGTGAAAGCAGTCACTATCATTCATGCTCCGACCTATAGTGTGCTCTGAAATTAATTGTCAGGGCTGCTCACTGTGGTATTAGAGTGTGAATGATTTAAGGCAGGAGTGAAGGTGCCATTCAAGACATTACGATGAACATGTGTTGTGTACATGTTAAGAGATGAAAAAATATCTTTGCTGTATGTGTGACCTTGAGCAGCAGAAAGCCGGCAGGCCTTAAAAGCATTAGCCTCCTGCTCCAATTAGCCTGCTGTTTCTTTTTAGTCTCATCAGGCTGTGCAGCTGGCCAGGAATGGTATGCATGACACCAACTGATTCTACCAAGTGGATGTGAAGTGAAGATTTGCAGATTAACAGGGGGATGTATATTATACTCTCACTGTAACGTCCTAGCTTAGCGTTTTAGCATAGTGAGAGTAATTTTAGATCTATAACTGTTAGATGCATATGCTGAAATTCTTACAAAAATAAGATACAAGGAGTGGAAAAATAATGTACACACATTGTAACAGGTCTTAAGATCTAAGTAACCTCTATCGCAACTGTAAACACTGCCACAAAAGTGGGTTATATTAAAGTTGAATATATAATATATATAATTTGTCAGATAGGAAGGATGTGTGGAAATGTTTACTTACATGATAATGTCAACAGACCTCGAGAGACCACCATCCTTCTTTGGTGTATGCGAATACACCGTCCACATTTTAGTATAGAACACAATATGGCGTTTTTAGTAGAAATTGTCATGTAAAAATCTTACATGTCTAATTTCTAGTTCTACTCACAATGATCTACATATAAGAGCACATGACTAATCAATCAGGTCTAATGTGTGTGTTCTGTTTTCCAGAGTTCAGCCAACAGCGAATCATCCAACCAGTCTCTGTGCAGCGCAGGATCACTCAGTGACAAGGAACTGGAGGTTGGTTGAATCTATCAAAATGAAAAATCCTTTGAACATGTGTGCACTTCCTGACTTTCACTGTATCCCAGATGTTTGTGATTTGGACAAGTGGTCAAGTATTTTGTATATAGTGGTGCACACACTTTGGTACAGTGCAGTGAGTGCACCATAGTTAACACAGAAAAGAAGGTGCTATTAAACTTGTTGCATTATGGTCAAAAGTTTCTTTGCATTATGTTAATGTGATTAAGGGAATAAACTTAATGGAGTAAAATTTAAATCTTAAGCTGTGCTGCATTTTTGCTCATGCCAGACACCAGAGAAGAAGACCACTGACCAGAGAAGCAGGAAGAGGAAAGGAGACATCTATGACAGCAACAGCCAGGGTAAGTCCATCCTGCTTACTGACAGAACTCCAAAGTTTGAACTTTCCAACAGAAACCATTCTTATATTTGGAAATGTTCAGCTGTCCTGGGTTTCACTTTCATCACTGCTTTCCTCTTGGCTCTAAATGTTCATGGGTGCAAAGTTGGAAAAAACTTAGGATGCAAATCATATTACATGGCATTGTGCGGTTAGCCATTAGCCTTATGCTCTAATAAATGTACATGCGTAGAATCAAATTATTGAATTTTCTTACTTCTTATACTTGCCCTGTTTTTTTGTAGGAAAAGGGAGAGGTCACAAAATAAGTGATTATTTTGAGGTGAGTACAAACTAAATGGACATCATATGTCTTAGTCCTGGTGAATGAATTTTGCATTCTAGCCACTTTGCTGTGCATTATTTCAAATCACTCTCAAACTTTAGCGTGATGTCTCCACCCTCAAGTTCCGACTGGGTCAGTATGGTCCTTCAACAAATTCTTCCTAATTAACAACTCTGTCTTCTTTCTTTCTGTCTCGTTTACACTCTGTCAACTGCCCTGTGGCCAGTTTGCTGGTAGCAGTGGCTCTGGCACCAGTCCTGCCCGGGGCATCCCTGTACTGGTGCGCTCCTCTCCACAGCACTCACTGTCTAATCCTCTGGTGAGCACCAGCATCCATCTCCAAAGCTCTCTCCTGTTTTAGCTCTTTTTCCAAAGTTGTTTTCCTATTGGTTTACCAGCTGTTTAGTCTTTAGTGTTTTCATCTGTTGGTTATTGTGGTGGCTGTGGCTCAGGAGGTAGAGTGGGTAAGTTGCTCCCGATGGAGCCATCGGTGTGTGAATGTGTGTGAATGGGATCAATCTGTAAAGTGCTTTGGGGACCTTTAAGGTTGAAAAGCACTATATAATGTGGGTCTCTGTCTATTTTCTCTTAGCATCAGTATCATCTTAATTAGACAGGGCTGGTGAGGCATGTATCTCTGAGATTTAGTTTTGTTTATTTTGCCAACGTCTTCTTCATTTTGGGGATAATAGACATGTGTTTGGTTTGTCTGGTGTCAAGTGTAGGATTAACGGTTACCACTGACAAGACAAACTAGCAAATGTTAATGTTTTCAGTGCTGGTGTTGTCTAGTTTTCAGATGTTGTTTTGGTTGTAGGTTTAACACAATAAGCTGGCATGTAAGACGGAGCAGTATGGGAGGACCATGTGTACATTATGTAAAGTGGGTGCCTGCACTTTTAAATTTGTAGTGGTTGTTAATGACAGTGTCATTTATTTAATCACTGAAATAGTGAACTCATTAAGAATCTCTTCACCTAATTTTCATTCATCTTGTGTTAAGATAACATCTTTCCTCATCACTACAAAACCTTGTTCACTACCTATAAAATGGCACGTGAACAGTTTCTTACAGCAGCAGGTCTCTAAATTAAAGGTGTGATGAGTGACTTCTAGTGTCCATAGCACAAACGACCAAATGTGTGGGAGGTTGACAGGGTTGTTGATCTATACCTTTGACTACAGGATTAGCCGGAATCTAAAGCTTGATTCATTGAAATGTATGGCTTTCAGAACTCGCTTCATACATTTCAGTTGTTATTGGGTGTCCAGACCAAAAAGAGCACTGGGTTAAAAAAAAAATGCAAGGGGCTGGTTTGGTTTGGGTGTGTTGCTTCAGGTACTGATGAGAAAGAAAGGCCGGTTAGAGTAGTAGATCCATGAGTTTGAAGGTTCATCAGATACCAAGACACTGTGACTGCACAGCATGTAATACTATGAGACATGATTTTACAACTCAGGAAAATTATCATGGCAGCAATCATTTTATCCTATGATATAATAAGCACGAGGTTAACAGTAGAATTTCAATTCACATTATAAAGTAATCAACCAGGAATGTGTGCTTGCATGTATTTGATTGGCCAATGCAGTGTGTTGCCAAGTTACATCACATTTTGTTGCAGCAAAAGTTCCAGGCCAAGACAGCCATTTTCAGCTATTTTGTAATCTCCCTATGCTGTCTGTATTACGTAATTGTTGTATTTCACCCTGTGTGTCTCTCTGCCTTTCTCTTTTTCTGTCTCTCTGAACTGCAGTTTCAGCACAGCAGCCCTTCGTCCACAGGCTCCGCCCACACAGACTCTTCATCTTGCAGCTCTGTTAAGACAGCCCCCACACACTCCTGCTCACACAAAGCCATCCAGGTAGCCGACTGACTGACTGACACCAACTTTTCTGATTTTACGTCAGTATATTCTCAGTCACATTGTAGAAGCACCCTGATTTGGTTTTGGAGCACGCTTTGCATCTCGTTCCACTGTTGACATTTACTTCTTACAAGAAGCGGTGATTGTGTCCGTCCATTTTGTTTTGAGTGAAAAGTGATTTTGTTTCAAAAACAGCATCTTCTTTAGAAAAAATGTCATCTTAGAGACCATTAGTTGAGTTTGCCAAAACTTCTAGGGATGATGCAACTTCACACCTTGTTCTGCCATTTGAAAAAATTATACTAGTTTTCCAAGATGTGGATGCAAGAATTAAAGGTCAAACTTTGAAAGGCCCTGCCCCCCACACTGCAATTCATCTGACACACTACTTGCAACACACATCCAGCTAACCTTGCAAATGACACTAATTGGCCTAATTAAAGGTCAACACTTTACAATTCATGTCCAATGTCTAAGACACCAATGTCTGATTTTGATAAATTTAAAGTGACAGTGTGTTCTGTTACTGACTGGCCCAAGGGGTGTCGAGGGGCATCATTTGAGTGGGATGAGATGTTAACTGTTGGCTTGTTGTTGTCTTTGCCCTCCTTCATCAGTCAGAACTGACGCTGCTGAAACTGACAGCACTGGAGAGGGACAAGAACTCTGACCTGGAGAAGAAAGAGGGGAGGATAGATGACCTGCTGAGGGTAAGATGAGAAAATATTTAAAATCTTGAACTTAATTTGGGGCATTTGGAAGATCTGAAAGAGCTTCAGAGTAGGGATAGACAATGGAGACTAGTTATTTTATTCCTCACAAAATCTTATACTTGTGTATGTGAAATGTCACATACACATAGTTGTTGACTAAAAATGATTATAGTCACACACAGTCAAGTATATGTCTAAATATAAATGTACGTATTAGGCTCATTCACAAATGTCCTTAATAATGACTTCACAGGGCGCCCCGGTATCTCACCTGCTAGAGCACAGACCATTAAGGCTGAGTCATCCCCTCTCTCCCCCCTTTCCTGTCTCTCTCTTCAACTGTCACTATGGAATAAAGGCAAAATGCCCCAAAAATAATCTTAAAAACATCTAGACACAACAACCCCGGTAATTAACCTGCACCAGTCTGGTTGCAGCTTGTCATGAAGAATGTGCTCGTTAACGTCCAAATGCCATCGTTGCTTAAATTACATTTGGTGTAAATGTCAGCAAACCGAGTTGACACACGGATAGTTGCTGTATCGTGTCACTTTAAGAACAAAACAGCCTTGAATCCTTGTTATAATAAGAATTAGATGTCAGAGTGATGATGTATGTTTTGGCAGGCTAACTGTGACTTGAGGCGGCAGGTAGATGAGCAGCAGAAGATGCTGGAGCGCTACAAGGAACGGCTTAACAAGTGTGTGACCATGAGCAAGAAGCTCCTAATTGAGAAGGTGGGTGTGCATTTGCGCAAATATGTTTGCCTGAGAGACACACCTTGTTAAAGCTAAATGGTGGAAACCAAAACAATTGTTTTCTTTTTATTATTCATACATCTAAGCACCTGACTCGTCTTTTAACTAGTTAAGCGTTTCATTATTATTATTATTATTATTATTATTATAATTATATAACAATTATGGTGGAACTCAACAGCAATATTTAGTTCTTTACATACAATTTTCAATTCATGTTTTTTGTAGTCAAAGCAGGAGAAGATGGCTTGCAGGGACAAGAGCATGCAGGACCGGCTGCGTCTGGGCCACTTCACCACCGTACGGCATGGAGCCTCCTTCACTGAGCAGTGGACAGATGGATATGCTTTCCAGAACCTCATCAAGTCAGCATGAAAATAGGCACAAACATACGTTTGCATTTTGTCCATTGTGTATACAAGAATGTTCACACTAGGTTGTTCTTACGCGTTCTAGGCAGCAAGAGCGAGTCAACTCGCAGCGGGAGGACATCGAGAGGCAGAGGAAGCTGCTGGGAAAGCGGAAACCTCCCTCCATGGCCCAGACACCTCCACCCAGCCTCGAACAAAACAAACGAAAAAGCCGGAGCAACGGCCAGGAGAATGAAGCGTGAGATTACAAACAATAGCTGAATTACTTCGCACAGAGAACAGAACAGCCCAAAGTATACACTAAGGCACAAATTAATTATTGTAGTGAAGCTTGAATTTTATTGTTTTCTGATCTTAAGGGCTGCACTGCAATGCATTGGTGCAGTTTTCTGAACTTAGTGGGTTGTCCTGGCTGGGTGGTGGGGGATTAATTTGTGTGTAAGGTCATTGCTGAACTGCTGATAGATTTTTGACATGGGGGTGTTTGTTTGTTTAGTTTTTTTGATTGTATTTGTATTGTAGTTTTTTTTTTTATTATTGTTTAATTCATAATCAGTTATTCTCAAATATATCATGATAGTAATCAATAGTGATGATTTGGACACACAAGCTTTATTTTAAAAGTTGACACAAAATCGGATCCCTTTTTTTCTTTTTGTTGAGACGTTTATTTAGTAGTCAGACCTATCTGTAATAACCCTTAGTAAGAATTTCATAAGGAGGCTTTGTGTTACCTTGTTTCTGTCTTTTTAATTTCATCTGAAGTAAGTGTGTAGCTTAGTCTAGTATATTTTTTTCTCACAAGCTGGCCTGGTTATATTGTTATAAATTTTAAACTGTTGCTACTTTATCTCACACAGGTTGTCCCTGGCAGAATATCATGAGCAAGAGGAGATTTTCAAACTTCGAATTGGTCATCTAAAAAAGGTACCAGCTCACCACTTTGTTTTGGAATTTGTTTCTGGCACCTGTTACTGCCTAGTCACCTAGAGACCTAGTACCTCTGTTGCTTGTGCTTGTTCATCAAGGGTTGAGGTAGATTATAGATTTGTCTGGTTGTATGCAGGAAGAAGCAGAGATCCAGGCAGAGCTGGAGCATTTGGAGCGAGTAAGAAACCTGCACATTCGGGAGCTGAAGAGAATCCATAATGAGGACAACTCACAGTACGTATCATCTCTGTGTAAAGTACCTGACACAAGTTCTGCGGTGTGTTTTTAACTTAAATAATTTTGAAAAAGTCAAATGATTTAAGAAAGTCTTCCTCCATAGATTTAAAGACCACCCCACGCTGAACGACCGATATCTGCTATTACATTTACTTGGAAGAGGTGGCTTTAGTGAAGTTTTCAAGGTAAGCAGGTGCCATTTAGTTGGCTTCCATTCTTTATTAGTACCTGTTTATGATTGTTTTTATTAACTATGTATTTGTGTGTTGATGTGTAATGTTTTTTTTTTTTTGCAGGCTTTTGATTTGACAGAGCAAAGGTATGTGGCCATTAAAATCCATCAACTCAACAAGAACTGGAGGGAGGAGAAGAAGCAAAACTACCACAAGTGAGTCTGAACCTCTATTACACAGTGGACCTTCAGGCTTAAAACTGTCTTTGAATGTTCTTATTTGTGATATTTTTAATAACTAAATGGTTAATGTTTTTCCAGACACGCCTGTAGAGAGTACAGAATCCACAAGGAACTTGACCACCCCAGAATAGTCAAACTCTATGACTATTTCTCACTCGACACAGACTCGTAAGTGAAGCATTCTACATAAAGCTAATAAAGGTGCGCCAATACAAATAAAAGTGTTTGTGCCACATTCAAGTGCTAAACATCATATAGTGCTAAAAAGCAGGCTAGCGGCTAAATTTGATATTTTTATAATAACGATATATCAAATGACAATGTGAAAACACTTCCCAAATGATCTGTAGTATTCCCTCTGGTAGGTTCTGCACAGTGCTGGAGTACTGTGAAGGCAATGATCTGGACTTCTACTTGAAGCAGAATAAGCTGATGACAGAGAAGGAGGGCCGCTCTATTGTCATGCAGATTGTCAACGCCCTCAAATACCTCAACCAGATCCGCCCGCCCATCATCCACTACGACCTCAAGCCCGGTATTCTCACGGTTTTAGTTTGTCATTTTGTGATCCTTGTTCAGTTACAGAAAAGGGAAAAACAGCACTGCTCTCTTTAGAGGTGCAATCAGAACTGAGTTCCTCATGTGATCTTTCAGGAAAGGTAACCTAACACCACAAGAATCTGGGTTAGATTGTAATTAAGATAAATATATGCACATATGTGTGTGTGTGTGTGTGTGTGTGTGTGTATATTTAGAAAAAAAATGTATGTCTTCCTCAGAAAAGGCTGTTTACAGTCATATGTTTGTAATTTTACTTTTATTGCTCTGATTTTAGGAAACATCCTGTTGGTTAATGGCACAGCTTGCGGAGAGATTAAGATCACCGACTTTGGCCTGTCCAAGATTATGGATGATGACAGCTACAACTCTGCAGATGGCATGGAGCTGACCTCACAAGGAGCAGGGACCTACTGGTACATAGAGACACATTTCACTGCGTTTAGTAACCAAGCAACAAATATGGCTTCACAAGTTTGTAGCAGAGCCGCAGTCTTTTGAGGGAAATGTTGCTAATTGAATTCACATCCCCTCTTCATTCAGGAAATTGTGTAAAGGAGTACAGTGCTGAGAGAAGATATAGAGGAAAACCTATTTCAATCACATGTTGTGATTGTGTGGCTTACAGGTACCTGCCTCCTGAGTGCTTTGTGGTGGGCAAGGAGCCCCCCAAAATATCCAACAAGGTGGATGTTTGGTCAGTAGGGGTCATCTTCTACCAGTGCTTATATGGACGCAAGGTAACCACTAACCCGCAGGGATTTTGTTTAATCAGTGTGAAAAATGAAAGTAAGCTGTCTGTTAACCGTCTCCCTTTTGTCTTGTTCCAGCCGTTTGGTCATAATCAGTCACAGCAGGATATCCTTCAAGAAAACACCATATTAAAAGCCACTGAGGTGCAGTTTTCTCCCAAACCTGTGGTCACCACAGAAGCAAAGGTGTGGTACTCATTTCTCTTAAACAGCTATAAACCCACTGCACTGTTCCCATCAAACTGTATATATTTATACAGTATCACTCACTCATCTTACTGAGTTTTAAAGGCCCCATGAAATTATATTTTTACTCCTGAATGTGATATAATTCCTGCTCAAGCAGGATATTGGGGTGGAACACTACAGTAATGAGGCTGTTTGATTTGATAGAAGGGGAAGAGATTTAGATTTATAGCCTTTGGAAGGGACTCGACTCACTATTTGTAATGGGCAGGGCACAAAAGTAGATCAAAGTTTATTATGCAAAATATGTGGAAAAAATGGTATCGGCAGAACAGCAAGTAACCCAAGAAAGAAAAAAGTAGGTCCAGAAATAATGAGCCATTTTTTTCTCTCCTCTTTTCCTTCATAGGCCTTCATTCGACGTTGCCTGGCTTATCACAAGGAGGACCGTGTAGATGTGCTGCAGTTGGCCCGTGACCCCTTCCTAATGCCCCACATTCGAAAAGCCCTGGGCAGTGGCACATCCTTGGCACCTCCTCTTCCCTCCACCTCCAGCTGCTATGGCAGCAGTGCCTCTGACTGAAGCAAGCTGAAAGAAAGTGGAGTAAAACCCCAGTGAGGACAAAGCCACATGGAGACATTACACACTTGATGAAACTCCTCCTTTGTTCTCATGATTGTGAGAGAGCAGAGAGCATGATGGGATGTAGGGATCCTAAAAGTGTGAATGGAACCAAAATGATGGATGATGTGGTGATGTAGTAGTAAATGTGCCCACCACCATCATCCAAGTGGTACAAATGAAGGGCCAGTCTCTGGCTATGGGCTCAGTAGAACCCAAAGATTTGCCCATATGCATGCACTAATACAATTGTTCATTAAAAGGGGCTTTTTTATATGCTAAATAGTAAAAGCACTCGAAAAATTGCACAACTGACAGGCTGAGGAAAATGCAATGTGTGGAAGATCACCTGCCTGAACTCTGTGGAAGGTTTAGAAGAAGCATTAATGAAATTTCATCGCATTCTGCTTGGAATGCATCATCTCTCAAACTATTTTTCACTACTAGAGTGGTTGGTTTCACACATGTATCCCTAGAGGTTTGATCCTGGGACTTTTAGGAAGGGCTCCTACAAGTAATAAGGAATGACTGATGACCAAAGTTCAAGGCCTGCCTTGTTGACACAGTACCAGGCGAGGTTCATAAATGACAGAGGAGGGATGGTTCTGGAAAGAGTAACTGGTTTTGACCTATTTTTAATATTTTACTGGATAACTGGAAGTCAGCTTATTATTTTAATTGTTAAGTCCATATTTTTCCATGAAATTGACCCCCTCTGTTTTTGTTAACCTTATAAGGGGGGCTGACTATGAGTGAGTGTTGTGATGAGAGTTAAGATTCAACAGAAATAATTATGAAACCATTAAAAAAAACATTTGGTTAACTGGTGTCTTAATTGATTTGGGAAAATCAGTGGCGTTTATTGTAAATCACACAAAAATACTTAGAGGTGCACTGATGTTTTTTGACCAAGTTCCATTCCGAGTATTTACTGATTTAATCATTCATGCTGTTGTCAGTAGTATACCATGATGCAGTTACATGAATGCCTTGTTTGCAATTACATTTATACGTCTCAAATACATTTAATTTATAAAAAACAATCCACACCAGACATTTTTTTTTCACAGCATGAAATGTTTATTAACTCAACCCCAACCTTTGAAAGTATCCATATCTAAAACAGACAAAATCATGTGATGGTGCAGAGTAGGAACACAAAGACACCGTATCAGTGCCTCTAAATACAATAGTTTACCTGTAAAGTATGTATGTAACTGGCACATGTGATAACTACATTCAAGGTTAATGAAATACTGACATACTCTTCTGAACACTAAACTGTGTTAATCTATTAAAAATCCTACCTTGACAATAATTATCACATCATACTCTTACAGCTTCTGTAATTGGGACATTGACAAAAAACTGGAGACAGTTACACAGTGATTTCAAAGGTGTGCAGTGCAACGGGAGAGCAAGGATACCTTGAACTTGATAAAGTGGTTAGAACTGAATTTGGTTGAAGATTTCTTTTAAATTACATTCTAGTATGAGGAAGTGTGAAATTCTCTTAATGCAGCGTCAGCTTTTCAGATATTAATTAGTGAAGCAGGCGATAAAAGATTGTATCCTGCTTGCTTTGAGGGACATGACGACAACCTGTCTGTCTTGAGTGCTTCCACAACTTATAATCTCCACTTGGCAGCAAAATAGATACAAATCATCCCCTCTTTGTAGCATGTAAAAACACAGACAATCTGGACTGAAGATCTAGATATTTCTCATGTTTTGTTTGTACTGAAAATCCTAAAAAGGCTTGCAAAATGGTGCAGCAGACACAACCATTTATTCTCCTTTAGCCAAGTATCCAAATCGGATTCACACAAAATCCATTTATCAGAGGTGCATATGACTTTGCAGAACACAATATCACAAGGCAGTGTCCAGCAGGTTTATCTGTTGTAGAACTGTGAGGTGACCCAGGCCAGTCCCCACTTCAGGTTAGTGAGCATAAACTTCAGCGCCTTGGTCCACTGCTCCTCAGAATTAAATTGGGTTTTGATGGAGTAGGAGCCACCACTGCCACCTGTGTCCTCAATCTTGCCCTTCTCCACATCCATCCTGAGACACGGAGTAGAACATTGATTAGTCATTACACAAGGCCTTGGGTGGATGTACTGGTATCAATATTATAATCTGGCATTACATAGATAGGCTCATTAGTGTATATGCTAAACAATTCTGAGTCTTTTTTTTTCTATTTCTGATGATTATTTTGACCCTACAAATAAAACCCCAGAATTTGGAAGTCTTCATTTCAGTTTTGTAACTGTGGCAATCTAATTTTGTAAAAACATCTGGATCACATCTAAATCTGCCCAAATATTCCTTAACCACAGGTCTGTGTCCACTAAAATGTAATCAAAATCTGTTCATATGTTGATATCCTGATGACAGACACACTAACAGGGTTTAAAACTCTTGTTGATGGAGGAAAGAAAGACTGAAGAAAGATGACTACTACTACCTCAAACACCTTAAGACTACAAGTCTACAGGACTGCTAGTGGTTCCTAGAAGCTGAAATGATCATTACACCCAGCATTCTGAAAGTTTTGCCATTAGGAACCTTAGTAGTGGTACCAAAAATGTAAAGTTCAATCTGAGGGTGACAACAGAGGGTCATTAAAAAGATGTATTTTGCCAGATTATGAAATAGCTCTTGTGCTAAGATAACATTTGGGCCTGAGGGTAGAGCAAGAGGAAGGTTCAGAGTCCGGGAGCATCCTTTTGGGGTGAATATCCATATAATATCATATAATGGCAATCAAACCAGTAATTGTTGACATGTTCATCTGGATCAAAGCTTTGGACAGCTTTGGACCCTCTAATAACATAATATAATATGTAATATGTGTGGTACATACAGTATTACAGGGTTTAACCAAAGGCCACACAGTGGTATCCGCATAGTTAAATGAACATAATATAATTATAACTTTGTAAAGAGTGGGTTGTCAGAGGTGTCTGTTGGAGGCACTGTGAGCTGTATTAGTAAAGTGTATTAGTAAATGTTGTACTGGAGGGGGTTGTATAGCCAAAGCTTTCCCAAATGTCCCTTATTTGCCTCAGTAGCATAATCAAAGCAGACAATTCTCCAGCCCCTCTAGAATAGACTGAGGTAATGGTTTAGAATTTGCATTCACACTTCATGAATATTTACAGCTTCATCTTAAATGGCTGCAACGCCCTGGTTAATGAGCATGAAGACAAATTTTCACATTGTGCTGGTCTGCCGGTATCTGACCTGTATGGAAGGCAGAAGCCAGTGTCTCCTTTTTCCACCTCCTCTTTGAACTGCTGGACACAGTCCAGGAAGGCCACCATGGCATGGTCGAATTTATTGTCCCAGAAGAACCTCAGGCCACCTGAGCAGTACAGAGGAAGTTCCTGGACAAACACAAGACAGAAAGAAAGGGCAGGATTGGAGCCTGGAGGAGGAGTGTTTAAATGATGATGGGAGAGAGCAGGGCTGGAGAATACTCTGTGTGTATTACCTTGGACTTGTCTGTCAGTGACTCTAAGTATGAGTGGTTTCCATATGGGACAAGACGATATCTGAGGAGAGGAGAGAAGTGTTGTTTGAGCTTCATTTTGTGTTGACTTGCAGAAAAACAGTAAAATGTATACATATATTTTTGTAATAAAACTAAGAGATCCATTCATTCTAAACAACTGAGGTAAAATAAAACAACAAACAAACAACAGTGCATATACTAAGATACAATAGCACTGAATAATTTAATCTAAATAACAGAAACAACGAGGTGGAAGATGCATTAAAATAGCCCTTATTAGTGGGAGGGTGTAAATGTGTAAGAGAGCAAAAGACAAACTAAAGGTTATTACACTACACATTACAATATTTTTATGGACAAATGACTAAATGAATGTACACTGTGGATGTAGATTCAACTGAAAAACACATTTTAAACGTAATAGTCAGCTAATTCAATGCTGAATGCGAGCCAGAAATGTGTGTGTGTACCTCTGGAAGCGCAGCCCCATTTTGTTGGCCAGAGCGTGCAGCAGCAGCACCGTCTGCCCCCAGGCTGCGTTGATCTCATTCCACTCCACTGGGACGCTGGGGAGTCGACCTAGACGGAAGTTGTTGATGGTACCAAACTGCCCGCTGTGCCTGGACCAGAATATGAACAAACAATTAAGATTCTCAGTCAATGGGGATTGATTCATTTTTGTCCCGGAGGCCTATATTAAGTATTTGCTGAGTCACGGTTGATTGGTCGACAGAAAAACAAATTATGTATTGATAGCATACACAACAACATTTGTGTGTGTGTGTGTGTGTGTGTGTGTGTATACCAGATGTGAAATGTGGCATTGAAGACATTGGTCTTTTTGAGGCGATCTAGCTGAATCTGGCAGTAACGCATCTGGTTGTCAACACTCTTCAGCTCATCATCCAGCTCCAGCTGTTGCCGTTTAAACTCGCTGTACTCCTTTTGGTACCTTGTGGCACAAAGCAGTGGGAAAGATATGTGAGCTGTAAGCTGCTGCACCATTTTGTATATAGCACTGCCACCTGTTTACACCACCTTCGGGTCACTCACTGTAGCTCCTCTGTGTCCAACTGCTGAGAGTGGATCCTGCTCTGCGCCAGGTCCTGGGCCACAGCAGCCCTCTGTTCCTCTACTTCCTCCAGCTCCTGGACCAGAGCCTCCTCCTCCTCCTTCAGGTGCTGTAGCTCTGCCAGCAGGGTCTCCTCTTCCTCCACCTGCAGGTGTGACAGCAGCTCCAGACACTGCCTGAAAACACATTCACATATATGTTATTACATACATATACTGCTCATAAGCAGACATTCAGCACTTTAAGTGGTTCTTTGTACTAGCCAGGTTTGTAGTGAATAACACCAACAGCATTTTCCATCTCTTAAAAAACCCTTTGATTGAAAACTGACACATCAAGGAATTTAACTTTGTTGTGCAGCAGCTCACTTGTAATTCTGGCATTCGTTCTCTGTGATGTTGAGTTGTGTGTCCAGGTGGTCCAGCAGGGTGTCAGTACATTCCTCACACAGTGGGTGGTCCACATCTGTCTGGCCCGACATGATATCAAACAGGTCGCTGGTCACCTGGGTGGGATAGGATCAGAGACAAAATTGTCACGTCACTAGCACATTGTGAGATAAGAACACAGCGGTTCTAAGTTCAGTCCCCATACAGATCACAACCATAAGTTCACCCAAACAAACTGTTAACAGCCTACTTGTCTGCTATTCTTGCCAAAATAACATGATAAACTGACATAATCGAATTAAAATTTTACTTTACCTTCAGCCTACGACTAAGATTTTCCATGGTGCCACCGTCAGATGCTTCTCCAATCAGTGTGAAACTGTTGGCGCTCTCTGTGGACATCATCCTGTAGGGCAAGATTCAGAAGTTCAGTCAGCTTTGTAGGATATGCTGCATTTGTTCATCCATACCTCATTTGATAAATGAACATATCAACTAAGAGATAATCAAAAAATTGCAATCAGTATTCAGTTCTGTTTCCTGAATGAAAAGACTTGAGTGCTCACCGTGCAGGAGGGATGTATTTTCTTGACACTCCATCTTGCTTGTTTTCTACAAAGGTCTCCTGGAAGGAAATTTAGGAAGGAATTTTATTTACATATGCTTTAGCTAACTACCTAAATAATCAAGAATTACCAAGTCATAATACTTCATTATACATTTTCTATAGAGTATGGATTGTAGTTACTAATGGAGTTATCATAATGTCCCACATGGAAACATGTCAAAAATATCAGTTTCCCTGATGCCACTGTTTTATCTCATCAGTCAATGATTGTGGGCCTAGGGAAAACCATAGAAAGTGGATATTGGGGCTATACTGAACAAGAATGGCTTGATTGTGTCAGTAGCTCGTCTACTGAAGAACATGAGAGAATCAGAGTTTGTAGACAAGTTAGAGTCGCATCTTGAGATATATGTTTTCTGCTGTACCTACCTCTGGTGCTGTCTCGCCCTCGGTGCAGTCTGCCTGTTTGCTGGGGGTCACTGTGACCAACGGAGCTGAGGAGGACAGAGGGATATAGAAGGGTCACTACATGACAGATGGAGTAGTTTGAACGCCATTGCACATCTCCTAAACGTTACGTACATTTTACAGCACCGATGATTGATTCTTACAGGTATACATACCAATAAGTTCATGAATTGTGACCCGATCGAGCACATTGAAGGATGTGTCCAGTTTGAGCGGCTGACAGCACCGCTGACACACGAAGCTGACCTGCATGGTTGTGCTCGACGACTTGGAGCCCTCCATCGCTAGCTACAAGAAGACACGTAAAGAAATAGAAGCACACTGTAAATATGTTCGAGTGATTAATACTAATGCCAACTTGATAACCTTTTCGAAAGTCTAGACGTTAACGCAACACATTATAGTTTGCTAGCTAGATAGCTGGCTAGCTAACGTTAGCTTTGCAGCTAGGTTGTGTGTAACGTTACGTGCATCAAGGGTGTATAAGCATAAGATGGACTCACTGTCGCTTGTGGAGAATGGAAACTATTGCATAATAATCCTGACTTGCACACGTCGAAAATAAGAAATCACTTCTAATATATTTAGCGTGACTGTTGCATTTTGCACCTCAGGACTTCTCATTCCACTTCCTTGTTGTTGTTTACGACGGATGTGACGTCAAATTAAAAGTGTTAAGTCACGTGGGAAAACCACTCCAAAAGAAACAGACTGAGACAGGACAGTTTATATATATTATATATATATATATATGTAATATATTTATATTGACTATTATTATTATTATTCTTTTCATATTATTGTGATATCCATCTGCTTCCTGTTTTTTTCTATTTGCATTGCAAAATATTGTTGACATGGTTGTTTTTTTGCACTACAGTGTTAACATAATGTTTTATTGTTTGCATCTTAAAAGCTGTACTTTCCCTGTTTATACTACCTTGTATAATGTGTTTTGGCAGTACTATGTTTCAATAAAGCCTTTTTGAATTGAACTGAATATTAGGAAAAATATTATGTTACCACACAGGTAGTTTGGAATGAATAGTATGACACTGTAGGAGAAAGGACGTATTTGGTACAGTACTATGCAGTATGTAGTTCATCTCCGGACCAGCAGGTGGCGCGGTGACATTACGTGTCGCCTTTAATCAAAAGTAGAAGAAAACGATAGTTGCGGGAAAACTGAAGCGGATGAACCCTGTGTTGATAACTCCAAACTGTAACAAAACAAGGTACATTTGGAAATATTTATATGTTTTACAAATAGCCAGTGGCGTTTCAAAAACTGTGATCTACACTTTGAGTCATATATTGGTCTGCCGACGTATTGACGTCTATTCTCTGTCTCAGAAAGTCAGGAGTGTTAATTAGTTGTGTAACGTTAACCTCCCAAAACAAATCATAGCAGCTAGCTAGTCTGATGTTTAGATGCCAAATGAAGCTAATGACACTATTATGAACAGTAACCTGTGTTTTTTAACGTTACAATATACTGACCGAATATTGCCACTGCGTGTTAATTCTGACTGATCTCACTGTAATATGCTTCATTACATGTTTGCTGTTTTAACGTTATGCTGCTTTACTGCCAGTGTGCTACAAAATTATTCTCGGTAGACACAGCTAACGTTATAACGTTATCCACAGATAAGCTTACAAGATTCCCACTAGACTTTTGCATTGATGAAGTATCTTAGAAAACTTTATAAATAATGTGTTGACATTATTGAAACTCCTTCAGTTTCAAATGATGTGTTTCCAGTGAGTCTAGTATACATAAAATACACAGCACAGTAAGCCAGCCCTAAATACTGTAGTTGCCTTAGTAACTTCCTTTTTAGATAAAAAATTATATCTGGCTATTAAATATTTAGTTTTGTTAATTTAGATAGCAAAAATTGTGCATCACAGTTCACAAAAGAGATGTACTGTATTGCCCAGCAGTATAATTAATTTCACAAGATAAAGTCAAACTGCAGTTAACATTCTAACTATGGATGACAAACAGCAGATTAATATTTTCTGTTTACACACTTACAAACTGTAGCCATGCTGCTGCATTTCCCACCGATTAATTAAGTTGTATTTCCTTTAAGAATGGCTAAAAAGCTTCAAATACCAACTCTACCAGTAACATGCTCACTTTATGGTTTTATCTAATATTGGCAGTTAGTTTTGAAAGCAGTGTATTGTTTACAGCCTCTGTGTGTTCTCTAATTTTTCATTTGTAGCTTTTCAAAAATCACAATGAAAACACCAAATGCCAAAGATGTCAAAAAGGGGATTTCAGTCCTTTGGGAGACTCTGCAGTGCCCCATATGGTGAGTAAGTAGTGAAGTTAAATAAGCAAAATTTACTGCATCTACCCTATTTTTGGTGAATTAAAATATTAAGCTTGTTGACTTACTTTGTATTTCTTTCACCTGTAGCTTGGATTTAATGACTGCACCTGTATCTACTAAGTGTGACCATCAGTTTTGCAAGTAAGTAATGATTGATTACACCTCATTTTGTTAAAGAAACTGATATTTTAATGTTGTTTTTTTTACATGCATTCATGAACAATATATGTGGGTTTTTTTCACCAGATTTTGTATGATGAAACTTTTGGACAACACCAAACAAAACAGGGCTAACTGTCCAGTTTGTAAAGCCAAGATAACCAAAAGGTTGGACAAAATCAATAAGATGGCAGTGTAATATTCATTATATTTTAATACTTGCATTATCATAACACGTGTGTGTGGGGTTTTTTTGGTTGTTTTTTTACTTATACAGGAGCTTGCAGGAGAGCCCTGGGTTTCAGAAACTTGTAGTAGGATTGCAGGACATGATACAGGCATATGAAAATGACACTGGCACAAACTGTAAGACTACATCACATCACAGACTTCTTAAAATTAGTTTGTAAAATTAACTTACATCACATCATCTAATAACAGTACTTTTATGTTTTCAGACTTAACTGGAATGTCCCAGCAAAAAGGACAATCAGGGTAAGAAATCTGAACCTTAACATTTAACTTGTCTGTTATTTGATTTCACGCAAATGCTAATTTATTCACAATTAGCTCACCTTGTATTTTTACCTGTATTTTCTTCTACCCAGAGTCACAGATGCTGAAGCTACTAAACATTGTCATGATATGTCATCTGGGGATACACCTGGGACTGACAACATGGAAAATGTTGACAATAATGACCTTCCAAGGTCTCACTCCTCGTCTATAGCAGGTAAAATCTTGAGGCCTTGTATGGTGGAGCACCTTTTCACCTCAAATTAATTGGCAGATTTGCTTTTATTTAAAAGATAGTAGTTGTATGTGGTGGTAGATGGCACTAGAGGTAATAGGGGATGGTTACGCATTATTAATTTTGAAAGTGTGTTATCTTCCAAAAGGTTAATTATTTGTCATTTCCCAATTCTCTTTTAGCCCAAAATGGATTTGCAAGACTTATGGGACTTGAAGACACAAGTCCTTTGACGACAGAAAATGAAGGCCTGGACAGTGGCCTTGGGGAAGCCCCACCAACTTCTGACAAGAAAATGCACAGCCCATCAGATAATTTGGATCCAGTGGAAACGGAAATGTCTGAAGTTGTGGAAAAGGCAACATCGACACAAAAAACTAGAGGCAAAATGAGATTTCCCAAATTGGAGAACGCCTCCCTTCATCCATCATTAATTCCTGACGACACCGAACACCAACCTTTAAGAAAGTCCTCAAAGAAGAAGCGGAAAAAGGATTTGGAGCCTGACAAGATTCTTGACCAGAAACGAAAGAAAAGTCTAGAGAAAGTCGCAGAGTGGCTCATGAAAGTTCCAACTGAAGGAAGTCTTGAGTTAGAGAAACCCAACAAAGACGCTGATGACTCTGACAGCTGTTCTTCCACTTCAACAATAGATGTCAAGCAACACAATAGTGATATGAATCTTATAAGAGAGGATCGTGCTAAAGCCCTTGAGGAGCAGGTGTTTGGGGCCGTCTACAAACGAGAGCGAAGAGGGAACAGGAACATCTCTTCTGCACTTGATGTTTTTGTCGAACCAACAACAACTAAAGAAACACCTGAAATAGTTTCCAAAAGAAGGAAGAAAAACACTCTCACACAAATGGTAGAAGAAGTAAAGGACACCAGCAGGGACATTTTTAAAGAAACAGAGCAGATGGAGGTCATGGAGGAAAATGATATAGATATAGACTGTCTAGGAAGTGACAAAAATAATGGCAAAGATGAGGTTCCTTGTTCTGTGTCTGATATTGGACAACAGCAACTAGAAAGCAAGTCAAAGAAAATGACGCGTAACCCTCTGCAGCAGGTTGACAGTGATTTGCAAGAGCAAGCTAAGGCAAAGTCAGAAAGTACTGAGCAAAAGAAAACTGACAAGAGGAAAGGTAAAAACACAACGTCACAAAAAGGCAAGCCTGCTAGAGTGCCAAAACCCCTTGTTCTGGTTGGAGTTCAAAATGGAGAAACCAGTCCTAAACTTCGACCAAGGTCAGAAGAAGGTCAAGTTCATATTGAGAATTACCCTAGCAGCGAGGACCAAGAAATCCTTTTCATGAGGAGCACCAGGAGAAGTAGAAGACTTCAACTCTTCAGTGAGGAAGTCCAGGAAGGTCACAAGAAAGCAAACTTGAAAGCCAATATACCTGAAAAAGACAGCAATGTTACAAAGCAATCTGAGGACGCTAAAGGTGGAACATTGGATAACGTGGCATCAATTAAAAAGGGAAACATGACAAAGGTGGCTGAAAGAAACGGATGTATTTATGATCAAGATTTAGGAGGAATAGAAAACATGGAGTCTGATGTGAGGACATCTTATTTGAAACCAACAGAAGATGCTGAAGAGTCCATTGCTGAAGTACCAAATGCTGAAACTATGTCTGAAGCTAGTGCTGCTTGTTACGTGCCTGTGGTCCCAAATTCTACAAGTCCAACTGAAGCAGCTGTGGTAGATCCAACACTTCCAATGAATCATTTCCCAAACAATATTCAGTTGGAAACCACTTGCGATAATAAAAGTGCTGGAACAGAAAATGAGGAGGATAAGAACGACAGCGAGCTGGACACAGAGCAACTGCTCTGGAGCTTCAAAGCCACTAAAAGGAAATCTTTCCACCTTGGTGGTCCAAATGTGAAAAGTAGCCGTAGTCTAGACCAAGAAGACATGCAGGGTGCCGAAGCAGAGGAGAACCAACGTGTTTGTTCTGGTGTTGCCAAAAATCAGATCTATACAAAGAGATCTGAAATCACCAACCAAGAGGCATTAAGAGACAGTGAAAACTCATGTTGTAGTGATTTGATCTCCCCTACTAACTCACCCACCCTGACAAGAAAAACAATTGTGATGGTAGAAGCCTTGGTCCCTGATAGCAGTATTTCAGGTCAGGACAGCGCTGGTGGTAACTGTATCTCCAGGAATAGTGTTAGTAGTGTCCTTACTCCTAATAAAGTGTCAAAGTGTGAAAGAGAAAGTCCTCATCTTTCTGTTGTGCCTCAGGTAGTAGATTCTGGGCTCTGCTTCACAGCCATTGAACATCAGGAGATAAATGAACCCTCAAAGTATTCTCAGATCGCAGAGAATCAGCTTGATCGTACCATGAGGGATGCTGGCATTTCGGCGTGCAATTCAGCCGCCAGTGAAAAACATTCAGGCAACACTGCTAAACATTTTTTAAACACAGAGTCCTCTTTAACTCCTGATAGCCTTGGAATACCAGTTGTACAAATTGTCCACGAACCAAAGTTGTACAGCAGCGGCAGTGGACAGCTCAGCGCGCATTCCTCCATCAAGAGCATGCCGAGGAAGAGGACAAGGGCCCAGAGGCTCGAGTCTTCATCCGAGTCAGATAGCAGCGGAGAGGGCTTACCAACTTTGAATCAAATTTTCGGAACATCAGCTCCTCCCCTTGCTGTGACCCAGGATCAGGGAGACTCCAGTGATGCTAACAGATGTGAGGGGGCTACAGCTGGTGCAGCAGAACAGTTGAGCCGTCCACCTGCATGCCCCAGCCCTGACTGTGTTAGGTCCAGCCAAGCGTCTGTGGACTTGTTTGGCACGCAAGATGAATGTAAGTTGATTCTCAGTGACCGAAATAGTTTTTTGTTTTAAGGCTTAATTTTTAGGTTTGCAGCCTGCTGGGATTAAGCAGTACAATAAGTCTCCTCTGTTGTTACTAAACTGCCAAAGATGTGCTTGCTCTGTTGTTTTTCACTGTTAGAATTTGTGTGACTGTGGGATGTGGGAAAAAAAAAACTAATTCTCAAGCGTTTAGACACAAAGCAATTTGATTATTTCCTCTCTGCAGGTGATGTTCCAGTAAATGGCACCGGCGTTTCCATGGAATCATCACAATTTTCAAGCGAAGTCCTTGTTACACAGGTAAATATGATTATGTTCTCAATTACCTCATTTTTTTTATACACAGCTGTATAAATACACCCTCTGTTTTAGAAAAATAACTCAGTGTATATAATTCAGTGTAAACAACCTTTGATTCTTGGCAATGTGACTAGATTTTGCTTTACTTCTACCAGAAATATTTTAAGTCTGTCTATTTGCTTGTTCAGCATTACCTGATTGCCTTGTGCTAACGGTGATGCACTGTCACGTTATGCCCCAGAGAGGGCAGCCACCACACATTCCCACAACAAACTGTCAGCTCCTAGATGACAGACTACCTTGCTCAGTAAAAAATGTCCCCCTCAGCAGCTTTCTAAATTGCATTTCATTTACGTTAGAGGAAATGCCGCCTAGGAGATGATTCTTGTTTTCTACCTCATCCATCTTCCAGCGCTCTCACTTTTATCTGTCGACTACATTTGACTGGGAGTTAAAGATTCACGCCCTGGGGTTTAGAAAGGGCCCGAGATTACACACATCTGAGAATACAGAAGTTTGGTATTACTGCGCTGTGTGTTTGTGTGTCTGTATACATAATCAATGCAAATATTAGTCCAGTGAAGCATTGAAACACACATATTTACACCAGTGGACTCTGTTCCTCCAAACTAGCACCAGTTGAAAAAGCTGTTATCACTTCTTAAATATTATATAATCACTTTCTCGCTCTCTTCTTTTGCCATGTATTCTCCTCACTAAGTGCTGTCTGGCTGCAAAAGCACCCATTCCCTTCCAATAATGACTAACCGGCTCTAACTGAGTGTGGGTCCCTCCTTACTGATTGACAGTTGTTATTGTTTTCATACGTCAGTGCAGTGAAGTCCCTTTATTTATTTATTTTTTGCAGTAAATGTTGCATTGCAGCTTTCTTTTTCCTCTTACCCCCCACCCCCGTGTATTTTTAACTATGATTATCATTTGAAATGATAAGGTGTCTACTTTACTTAGTTTTCTCCTCTAACAGCAAAAGATAGAAATGCAGAAGGAGCTGGTGAGGCTGGAGAAGTTGATGGCCCTGGTGTCAGAGGTGCTTCATGAGAAAGAAGAAAGTCCTGCAAAAGAAGTCCCCTCAAAAACAATCCAGAGCAGCAAAACCACGGGTGAGCAGATAAGAAATGTAGGACGTTTTCTTCAGAACTGACACGATTAGTCGATGAACTGATTAGTAGAAGATTGTTTACACCAAAATTCGCTGGTTGTAGCCTCTCCAAAGTGAATATTTGCTGATTTTTTTTTTGTAGTTTTCTATGATATTAAACTGAATATCTTTTGGGCTTTGAACTGTTGGTTGGACAAAACAAGCAATTTGAAGACGTCAACTTGGGCTCTAGGAAATTTTGATGGGCATTTATTTAATATTTTCTGACATTTAATGGACAAAACAGTTAATCCATGAATTTAGAAAATGATCTGCAGATGAATTGATTGGAAATAATAATAAACTGCAGCTCTAATTGTTTTAACGCTTTAATACCAGGCTGAAATACTGTGGTATTTAACATGAGTGTTTACCCATGCAGTCTTCAAATTTAATATGAAGTGCAGATCAAAGCAAAAATACTCGATTTCTACCTTTTTTTTTTTTTCTTTTTTGAGGAACGTATCATATCTCAGTGACCCCATACTGAAGTCTTTATTTTTAGTTAAACACGTGTCTTAGCTTGGTGCAAGTATTAAGAGCTGATGATTGTTTTGTGTACCCCGGCCCAGATGCTCACAGACCCCTCCCATGTGACCAGGACACAGACCAAGGTTCAGACCGGTAAGTAAAGCTTTTAGTACTACTGCATTTTTACTCTGCTGATATGATTACCCTGATCTAACAGGCAAAAAAACCCCAACAAATAGTTTTTAGTTTAGCTTCATTGCTTATATCTGTTGTCTTACTGAAACAACAGGCATCACATACAACCACAGTCAAACTACGAATAAACACCACCTGTCTAACGTGAAAACATGCAAGCTTGCCTCCCAGCATGAAGTCATTGTTTGCAGTACCCAGGAAATGTTTAGAGGAGCTGATAATATCACAGCTAAATGATTCTCAGGAATTGGACAGTTTGAAACCGGTTCTGCATGTCTTCATTCCTACAGAGAATTATTCTTGACGTTGGGAATTATCTGTTTTCATCTGTCTGATAGTATGATCACTGAAAATGATAAAGCATGCAGAGTTAGATGAGAGGTTCGATAACACTCTTATATCTGGCCATTAAATATGCTGCAGCCAGGAGCCGGTTAGGTTAGGTTAGCTTAGCTTAGTGTAAAGACTGGAACCAGGGGGAAACAGCTAGTCTGGCTAATAGAACGTTTTTTGGTTTTTTTTTTTGGTCACTAGGCCAGTAAACCAATCTACTATGACAATCCTTAAAGTCAAACCTGACTTCAATAACAAATCGAATGAAATAATATCTGCCTCAGCATGTTGTGTTTCTCTCCTCAGAGGGTTGTATACATTGTTAATACATTTTAAATGGAGCTATATTTCAATACCACCATATTAAGCAGAACAATAACTGGAGCAAGTGGCATGTAATTGGTCTCTTTTGGTCTTTGACTGAAGGAGAAAGTTAGCGTGTGTTTGTGTGTGTGTGTGTGTGTGTGTGTGTGTGTGTGTGTTTCTAGTCTTGTTCTCAGAGGGTGATGCATCTCAAGAGGACAGGCGGATAATCTCACTAATGAACCCAGAATCTGCTTATGCTGTGGAGAATAAAAAAGTCATTACTGACTGCTTCTTATATGTCATTTAGAGCACTTAGAGGGAAACTTGTGTTGCCACAGTAATTTATCTCTCCCGCTTGACTGCCCCCCCCCAGCCTCTCGCCCTGCAGGGTTCTAAGTGCTGTCCTCCAGGCAAGAGAGAGGGAGATATGGAAAAAGACAGCAGATGAAAACACAGAATGTCTTAGCTATACAAGTTCTGAATTAAAAAGCATATACTCTGTGAGCGCACAGTGGAATTGGAAAGAAGGGTTGGCACTGGAGTACTGTATATGACGAGTTTTCAATGAGCCATTATCACTTTGGTGCAGGTAATTTAAATGGAGGCTCGCTGCCAGTTGTCGGTATTTCAGGAGTCTTTGAGTGAAGAAATGAACCCAAAAGAAAACAAAGGAAGAGAACTTGTAAAACATTACAAAATAGCTTTTCATCTACTGATAACAGAGGGCTTTTCATGATTTTGGGTTTGGGCATATTTGATTTGAAATGAAACAATGACTATGAGTTTAAATAGCTGCTATTCAGCAGCGCAATGACCCTAAACATACAGACAACCCAAGATGTTTTTTTTTTACTGCCAAACAGTGTAATACTCTTGATTGGCTGAGTGAGTCACTTGAATTAAACTAATCATGTGTTTCACTGAAGATGAGACTGAAGACTCCTGAAACAAGCAAAGCAGCAGTGAGTATGGCTGCAGTACAGACCAGTCAGAGCATCACAGGGGGAAGATAGCAAGTATCTACCAATGTTTGTGGATCGAAGACTTTAGACAATCATTGACTGCAAAGGATTTGCAACCAAATATTGACTTTATTTAAGTGTATGCTGACTTGACCAGTTACTTTCTGTCCCCTAAAAGTGGGAGGCTGTATAAAAAGGGATACAATTTCTACACTCTAATGTGGATGCAAACACCTTCAAATTAAAGCTGAGAGTCAGCCCTTTAACCATATAATGATGGTTTTATTTCAAATTTTATGGGCTGGAGTCAACACAACAGGACTGTGTCATTCTCCTAATACTTTCCGACTGCACTGTATCCTGGAGTGAACCTACATTCAAGTTAGTAAAGCCAAACCAGTTCAGATATGTGCGACAGCTCACCATTAAGTAGCCTATACCCTTTTGTTTCTTGGGTTTTAGTAGTGTTTTATGGTGTATATTGTTCTGTGTAATATCCATTAAGAGAGGAGCGTCTAATCTGTTGGTTTGCATGGGATTTGGTCAGACCTCCTTTATTTCCAGCATGAACCACCTGAAAATGCAAATACACAAATGATCAGAAATCAATCAAGTTCAATATTAATAAATATAAAAATGCCTGGGCGATCAGGGCTGTGTTCTACCAAAGTTAATGTAAATGGACTATTACTTATATAGCGCTTTTCAACCGTTGAAACGGTTCCCAAAGCGCTGTACAGTAATCTAAGCTTTTAACAGTAGTCTAATTCACCCAGTCACACACACATTCACACACCAATGGGGACACAGCTGCCATGCTGGCCTCCACTGGGGGCAACTTAGGGTTCAGTGTCTTGCCCAAGGGCACTTCGACATGTGGACAGGAGGAGCCGGGATCGAATCACCAACCCTGCGGTTGATGGACAACTGCACTGCCCTCTGTGCCACAGCCGCCCTAATGTACGCGTCTCTTTTGCAGGAAAGCTGTTCCAGAAGCAGAACAAGAGCCCAGCACAAGTCCATCTGATGGAAAGGGGTTCACCCGGCCCAGTGTGTCAAAACATGGCGGCATTGCAGAGATGGGTAAGGCTGCTGGCGTAGTGTTGGACAGAATGTGACACATGCTGGAAAATTTAACAAGTGTAACTGTGTTTTTCTATAAATAGATTAACATTTCAATCTTCCAGAAGCACATGAGCAGAAAGAAACATTTTGAGACATTATTTTTAATTTAAATCCTTTTTATTTCTTTTTATACTATGATGAAGTACAGATATGGAGGTCTACATGGCAGCTTCCACTTGGGGATAATAGCTCTTTATTGCTTCTCAAAATGTTTTTAGTATGCCAGAAGGGTTTGGTTTGACTGAGTTGACTCTTTCTTTTTATTTGTTTGTTTTCTCTCTGTCTTCAGCAGCGCAGTGCTCCGCACACACAGGACCGAGTGTAAAAGGCACCGGAGCCTCCAAGACACAGAGTTCAAGTTCAGTAGCCGAAACATTAAAGATCAATGGTTCACCATCAGATGGGCACAAAGACAAAGAAAATAACACTCCTCCGAAAGATAGCAGTAAAGCCAAGATGGTGCTAGTGTCATCTGGATTAGGCCCCAATGAACAGGTGCGCATTCACCCATTCAATCAATGAATGTGTTTATTTAGCACCTTCCAAAGGAGAATACATTAACCGATCAGATGTTGTCGCCTCTAGATGATGGTGAAAAAGTTTGCCAAGCGGGTTGGTGCCCATGTGGTTTCCCAGGTGACGTCAGAGGTGTCCCATATCATAATGCACACAGGTGAGTATGCTCTCATGCAGGCAGTGTGAGTATATGACAACATTGTTCTTTTAGTTAAGACTCTAACTGCAAAGTCCTGTTTTTTAAATAGCAGGAACATTTGCATTTCCAGAAGTACATTTTCTTTTTACATGTAGTTACAGCTTGTTTTGTGCGTCTTGTAAAGCGCTCTTTGGAGATAAGCTCTCTGCTTCTGTCTCACCCACTCACTCTCTCCTCCATTCATCCTCTTGTTGCTAATTACCCTCTCTGCTAGATTATTTTTAATTTCAGAGCTCGCTGTCTCCAAAGCACCACATTAACTGTCACTGTTTTAAGAAGCCTTTTTTTTTTTTTTTTAATGGCAGCTGTTTCCCGGGTAACCAAAAAAATGGGAACGCCGTTCCTCTTGATCTTTGTGGTTGAAGGTTGGAAAGGAGCAGGAGGTGTCCCCTTCTAACCATTAGCAGAAAATAATAATAATTTCAAATCAAGTAATGTTCGAGGGGCATCAATACTGCACAGTTTACTCTTGCCTGGAATACAAATCAATAAATAATTAACATATTTAAGGAAGAATAACCCCTGACTGTGCTGATCAGACATCATTTGTGTCTGAAGCTATTCACAGTTTTAGTGTTCATTCCTAAACAGTTTGGTGCTGTTTAAAAGAGCTGTTCATTCATTTTGGCTGGTGAAAATGCTTTTATTCAAAAACCCATTCCTATGCAAGAGTACATTTTTGACGTTCTTTGTATAATATGAAAATCATGGAGATTTGTCAACGTGCAACTTCTGATCCTTCTGGTCCTATCATGGGCAACTGTAAAGGCTGTTGGTGTGGAAGAACATGTAGTGCTTTACAACGCCTTAACACCAGGATTTACCTCAGTAATCAAAGTCTAAGTAGCATAAATGATAACATGGTAAAAAAGTAATTTCTGGGAAGAGTGGGCAAATAGTTATAACCATATATAGTGTGCTTTATTTTGCATCACATTAAAGCTTTAAGCATTGTCTCTAAGAGAACACAGGTATTGTTTTCTACACATATCGTCCATTTGTGTGTTCATTCTGGAAAAAAAACTTAGTATTTCCTAAAAGTAAGACACATGCTGAACAAGGATTGACCTCAAGGTTGTCAACCTACAATCTAATAGGAACCATTATACCTCATTTATAACACTTAAATTAAAAGCTTCAAATAAAGCTGTGCGTACATGTACTACTTGCACATCTTTTCACACATTCTTCTCTCTTCTCTGCCAGATGAACAACTGGTATGTGAGCGCACGCTGAAGTACTTCCTTGGCATTGCAGGCAGGAAGTGGGTGGTGAGCTTCCAGTGTAAGTCCTGACTCGCTTTATTGTCACGCTCCATCACTCGTGAGCTTACACCAGTTGCTCTAAATACAAAACAGCATGATGTGGAGGGATAGGCTGGAATAAAAGGAGGGCTACATAACAGAGTAGCCACCAGAATCGTGTGTGTGCTTCTGACAATAAGCTCATAAGATTTTATTCTTGTTTCCTCTCCACAGGGATTTCAGAGTGCTTCAAACAAAAGAAACTCTTAGATGAGGTATGCTCGCCGGTGATTTCCTGTTACGTCTCTGTATGTCTCGATGTTGAATTAAGGCTGCATGATGAATTCCTCCATGTGGTTCACTCTGATACCTCGTAAATTATTTGTCATCCATTTACTTAAGCAATCTCTGCATCTGGTTCTGTGCTATGCAAGTATAATCATCTGCCAGGCCTGGTTTAATATCCCCATTAATTTAAAACTATTTCTCCGTCATCCAGGCCAGTTTATAAGCATTTTTATGCATCAAATAGTGTATGTAGAGATGGACTCCATACAATTATAAGATGAACTCTGTCAAACTGAAGGATGTACCCTTAGGAACGTATTTGACCAAAATAGATCAAATAATATTTGCTGTCTGTCAGCATTCAATCAGTCCTTTTATCAGAAGGTGAATAATTGCTTCACTTATTTATAAGCTAAAACAGCTAGAACAGGAAAGGTTTATACTGAAGTCATTTTGTTTTCCAACAGAGTCTCTTTGAAGTGAGAGGTGACGTGGTGAATGGGCCCAACCACCAGGGCCCCATGAGAGCTCGTACCACTGATGACAATAACGTGAGTCCCTTACACACTGAACAGGATGGCAGCTAGCCTTACGCCTTGCAAGTTCAGTTTTAGCTCCAAGATTTTACCTTACAATCCCCTGAAAAAATTGTTCAATACATTTCAATTAATTGTGGCCGTGGTTTGATCAGATTTATTTGACAGTAGCCTGGAGACATAAGCAAACAGACCCACGACTGCCATCACATTTGATTCAAGTGTTGCTAAACTCTGATTGGTGCACAGAAGTAAGTGACATCACCTTGGTCCAAATGAAAGAAGAAACGGACATTCAAAGTACTTTTTCAAAGGTTTCTGGACAGAAGTGAACCAGGGACAATGCAGTTACATAGTTCGCTTCTTAGGCCACTGGACTACCAGGATTTCACCATTAAAGAGTAATTTTACAGTGAGGCAAAGTGAAAGCAGTGCTGTAAGTCAAAACCGGAGCAGTACATACAGTATCTAGTGAAGAGGCCCCTCTCTTTCTCACAATATAAATGCATTTGAGCTGCTTGCTTTCCGTTTCATTTACCCTTTGGCCCACAAAGGCCTTTATCAGAACATCAGTCCATTCTACCAGATTATTAATACATTATGTACAGATTACATATCTGGTGGAGAGTCAGTCAATCACTCAGCCCGATCTCAACACCTAAATCTGTGTTCCTAAAGAACAGACAGATTTAAAACTGGTTGAAAAACACTCATCTTGACACAAAAACCTTTCAGGGAAAGAAAAACACAGATGAACACATTAACTGTTGCTATTATTGACAGTTATTGCCACCTCTATTGTTCGTGAAATCACAATGTATGACCACAAAGAATAGTCTGATTCTAATGAAGAAAATCAAATAAAAGTTTCCCAATAACAAACAGCTTTTGAACCTGTTTCTTCCTGTTGCATCAGCCTCTTAGCTAAGGCCATGTTGTAAAAAGCTAATTGTAATTTTCCTCTTGGTGTAAGGCCAGCGGGACCGGTTCTGTTGCCACTGAGGGGGAAAATTAGAAATGGCTAGATGTCATGTTGGCCGTATCACTGCCTTAGAAGAACCTCGGCTAATTGAATTAGGTAGTAATTTCAGGCTTCAACACGGCGGCTGCACTTTGATGCAGCCAGACAGATTGTCCTGTTCATACTCACTGTCTGTCACCTGCACCACTGTGACAAACAGACTAACAGATGAGATGAAAGTGCCAGGACTCGGAGTCTGTCACCAGAATGCTGATGCCCAGGAAATCAGTCAAAGACACTCTGCATATGTGTGTGTCGTGTGTAGGGTTTGCACGTTATCACATCACACACTTTAATAACCCCCTGAAGGACATTAGGTGTTGTCTAAATTAAAAATCTGTAAGAGAAACACTTTTTCATCTCACCAAGCACCTCTGGCTAATGATCGTTATGGACAGACAGGGAGGTGTGAGAAATTAGTATTTCTCTCTCCAGCAGCTCGGACATTTATCTTCCAAACACTTCCATCCAGCCACACACTGTCTCTAGACTGTGATGCGACTTGCACATTTCCTTTCTGTAGTTACCGTGGTTCAAGGAAACAATTTTACATTCCCATTTCAAGCCAGCTTATTGACCCTGAGTGCAATAAAACAATGTGTCCCTGGTGTAGGGCAGGTCGTTTTTCTTTGCGTGCTTAAAGCGTGATATTGCCTCGGCGAAGGTGGCTCTGTTTGCTCTTTTCTGTTCGACTCATCCCTGAATTTACAGTATTACAGTGGGAACAAAATATGAACAAGGTCATGAGGTTTTTTTTTATACACAGTAAGAGAGGAGTACCAGTTATAAATTCCGAGATGTGCTTGGTGAAGTGTTGCAGCCCTACCAGTGTAACCCTTCAGACAGGTGAAGAGCTCAGAAACATACTCCGCTGTATTGTTACAGCTGCCCGCATACAGTATTATTGAGCATTGTCCGAAGGTTACATTCACAGAATAAATGTCCTCTTTTGCTTGACTGTAGAAATTGTGCAAACATCTCACAGTAGATTATTTTATACTTACTTTGTATCTTCTTTTTTTCTTCTTTAGTTGCTCATGAAGGGCTACAAGATCTGCTTCCAAGGACCTTTTACAGACATGACTACAGGTAAATCACCAGCAACATGACACGTCCAAGTAGAGCTTGAGAAAAATTGTTTTCTTTAAGTCTGTTCGCAACCAACAGCTGAAACGTAACATGCAAAGTGGATCAATGAATTACTGAGAAATGTAACTAATAGTTATCTGTATTGAGGTTTGAGGTCACCATTAGGGTTGCCATGGCAACCAGTGGAGAGTCCAGGAAGTCACTGCACCCAGCCAAGAAATAGATCCAGCACATAATGTAAAAGCACAATGTGACGAAAACGTCACATTGTGCTTTTACATTATGTGCCTAAGCTGCTGTTTCATGGAAATGTTGCTTTTTTTCCAGCTGCTATCATGCTGTTTGCACTGTTCTGTTTTCTCAAGAATTACTTTGCTCAACCACACTTATTCAGTTTTATTGATGTCTGTGTCCTGCAGGACTCCGATAGACACCCGCCTTGCTTTAAAGAGAAGAGGGGGGGGGGAACAATAAAAAACAGAACAGTTAAAGTAGCTCACACTGGTTTTGACTGAACACAGCTGTCTTTTAACCCCTGTTATTTCTCCACTGGAGAACAATGACAAGTGAGTCCAGAGTGTGGGTGGATTGAATATGAACTTAGGAGTTGTGTGACATTTCTGGTGTGGTGTTGTCATATTGCACAGCGGTTGCTATGGTGTCCGTTAGCTGCCTGGAGTTTTTTTTTTCTGAGAAGAAAGTGGAAATGAGGCTTCAGTCATGGCCAAAGTGCTTTCTCATCTTCTAAAATTGGAATAAATATCCCCGATCTTACAGTTTGGGCACCAGCCTAGTTTGTGAACTTTGGTCCTAATGATTTAAACTGTTAATGACCTCCAAGTTCAATTTAGAGAGGAGTTTGGTTGCCCTTCATGCAACATACAGATTGGATTGACAGATAGATCATGGGTGAAGGTCTCAGGGGTCACTTTGCTTCAAAATCCACAAGGCAGCATTTTCTGGTTTCCTTCTTCCTGGGGCTCTTAAAGTGCTCCTGCCGCATCCTCCCGCTGCCTGCTGGGTCGATGAAGCTTTGCTAATGGGTCGACATCTGCTGGCTAGCGTGAGGAGTTTAAAGACTTTCCTTAACGTGGCACAAACATGATGATGGAATCT
Source organism: Maccullochella peelii (assembly GCA_002120245.1). Lineage (NCBI taxonomy): Eukaryota > Metazoa > Chordata > Actinopteri > Centrarchiformes > Percichthyidae > Maccullochella > Maccullochella peelii. The sequence continues at coordinate 36,465 of LKNJ01001365.1, read as the reverse complement.
GTTTTCTTCAGACCCATGGGATTCCATCCATTATTTAATTGCTCACGTTTGTGTATGTTAAATGATTATTATTAGGTTATCTACAGCATATACTGCAAGCTGACTGAGGTTTTCCTGACAAGTGTTCTCATGTTAAAGGCAACAAGCTTTTAGTTGTTTTAGATTTTTTTTGAAGGCATTTTTGGTGTCTGAAATGTTGAAATATGGGCAGGACACACATTTAACTTGGTTTATTCTAAACCAAATTACATGCGTGTTGATTGAGTGAGATGCACATATTGATTTGAGAGGAGACTTAAGTATTGACCTGTTTTCCATTGCTCCGATCAAAGGAAGTCTGAGCTTGAAATGGGTCTGCTTTGTATCCCCGTGGGGTTAAAGGGGTGAAAGTGGAGAGAATTACATTAAGGTGTGACCAATGATTCTTTATCAAACAGAGTTTTCCCATAACAGTCAACTTCTACAGCCAACTTGTGTGTTTATTGTAGATGAAGTGGAGTGGATGGTGGAGCTCTGTGGAGCAGCTATAGTCAAGGATCCACTTCTTTTCGACAGTAAACAGGTAAGCGTGTCTAGCCTCTCCCAGGTCAGTCATTTTGTACACGCATTCAGAAATAATGTCTAGCGCCACCATCAGGTCTAATTTACAATACTTTATACTTTAGTTTATGAACAAAACTAATGACACTCCCGTCAGCCTTAGCTGTACTTTAAGTTTTGTGCTAATTTTCAGTTTAGCATGCTAACATGCTAAGCTAATATGGCGAACATTATACCTGCTCAACATTGTTAGCGTTGTCTTTGTGAGCATGTTAGCATGCCGACGTTAGCATTCAGCTCAGAGTACAGCCCCACAGAGCTGCTAGCATGACTGTAAACTCTTAGTCTTGTTCTCTTTTTACAGTATATGATCTTTCAGTTTTAATGATTCCAGTTCACTTAAGATTCCTTTGACTCATATTACAAGCAATATAAGCTAAACTATTACCTGCAGGAACTATGTGGCAGTCAGTAAAATGCAGGCCTCCCCCACTGAACAATTCTTTGACTCATAAAGCTGCAGCCTCCACAACTGTTAATGTCTATTATTTGTCTCCTGGGTATTGTTTGTGTTTTTGAAAATGGCACACGAATGCAGTGTCGTTTAGCAAATGTCACATTATTAATGAAAGAAATTGACTAATGCTGAAAGTCCCCACATCCAATAACTGCCACAGCCTAATCAACACTGTTTAAGCCAGCAAGTTTCAGCCAATATACTTTATGTTGCTAACAGATAATCTGACAGACAGGGGTGAAAATATAATTTTCTTCCATTTTGGCTGGCTATAAGTATATATGTTTTACTTATTGCTAATTTTGTAACTAGGGCTAATTTCTATCTTTTTGTTCAACAGAAGTCCCATCAGCTGGTCATTGTACAGCCTAGATCAGAGTCGTCGTTGACCACATACAGCAGTGAGTCTTATCTGAAAATAAAATGTCATTTTCACCTGCTACTTTTATAACACTTTCAATTTAGTTATTCTCACTCACACTCTATCACACACCCACACACACGCACACACACATACAGAGGTCATAAAATTAGACTGACAGCAGCAGCGAGAGCTAATTACATAATTCATACCTGGCGTCACCGGGGGGCTCAAGCCTCACAAGCACAGACCTGTAGAGAGTCAGACAGGAATTGTGTGTGATGGACAACATGCCTATAGATATTAATATTATGATATATAGGACTACATTTCATCGGTTATCGTTAAATCTTAATATAACGTAATTGTTTTCTCCTCATAGTCTTAACGTTTTCAATCATCTGTGAGGCTGCATTTGCCGGTGTGCTGCTTGCATAACTTAAGCAAGTTTACAGAGAAATATAGTCAATATTGAGAATACATGTTGCCAATGCAAAGGCAATTTTCTTTAAAATAAGTGATACCACATGATGAGGTATCATTTTGTAGGAGAATAGTGGACAAAAAAGATTTCCATGATACAAAATGAGAGTTCCTGCCACAAAGTCTATTGTTTTCCTGTATTAGGACACTTGAAAAGGCATCAATACTTACCAAAGAAACCAAGGGGAGGCTATTTTTTAATGAATTTGAAGCAAATAATTGAGGCAATTAAGAAGATTTATTGAAGACAGCCTGCTCGACCTAGCTAGAGTGCACCAGTTGGAGGGTGACAGGATGGTGAAATGGCAGATGCTGCCAGCCAAAATGAGACAGGTTCCCAACAAGAGCGAGGCAAGTGACTTGCCAGGCAAGCGAGTGTGAAGGAAGCTAGGCAGCAGAGAAATGGCCAAGGGAAAATGTCAGATTGGAGCGCGGGGGGAAATGTCAAAACAAGTTGGCCACAGAAGAGAGAGGCTGCCATCGCACGAGGAAAGCTTACAGTTAGAAACAGAAAGGGAGCAAGTGGCTCTGAGTCCTCCCTTCTCCTTTCTGCTGGCATCCTAATTTGCACTGCTGCATATTTAATGCAGCTTTTCCTCCTCCACGTCCTCTGGCACTCATAGCCCAAGTAATCGAGTAGCCCATCACCCTCCCCTTCTCTACCCCCCTTTATCCTCTTCTTCTGCACCATTGATTGAAATCACACACATCTCTCTCTTTCTCTCAAATATCCTCTGATGTAATGGAAACATGTGAGCATATGCGCACACTCTCCATATTATGTTGCAACACATATTCTGGACATATCAGTTCAGGTTAAATATAATAATAATAGAAAAAGCATGGATTTCCAAAATCAAATACAAACAAAATAAAGAAAAATATGAGACACAAAACAAGGCAATACGCGACTTAACTGGCAGGAATGACGTTGTGAGTGCACATATAAACTCTTAACTAACAACATTGATAAAATATACCGGCGTGGCTTGACTATGCAGAGTGCTTGTACGCTGTCCGTGGTGCTGAACACCATGGCAACAGTAAACAATGTGTCACAGCAGCCGTATATCTTTTGGATAGTCGTTTTTCCTTTCTAGCTTGGCAGTGATCAAATAAAACTCAACTCAACCCAAATTTGTTTTTGTATAAACCTTAAGATGCACGTTTCATCTTTTCGGCCCTCCTCTCTGTAAAGACTTTTTCATAAAATATGTATAAACACATACGCAATAATTTCCCAGGTGCAGTGCTTTACAGAGTGGGACTGAAAAGATTACACATACATGCAACTTTCTAGGTTGGCAACTTGCTCATTGCCTATGAAAAACAAATATCCAAAAGGTATACGGACCAGACATAAACAAGAACAAGAACATAACACATATAGCCAAAGCCCATTCTCCAAAGACAAATGCATGCTGTGCTGCGGCAGCATTAAAAAAACAAAAACAAAAGAACATCGTCTTACCGCCTGGGGTTGGCGCTGATGAAGGTCCTCATTAGGGCATCAATGTCCAGACTGTCCAAAATGTCGCCATGAACATGCATGAGAGCAAGGTGTGTCAGTCTTTTTTGTGACGTTGTTGTGCGTAACCATCGTCTTCAGACAGCTTACTGTTAGTCATTAGTGTTTCCAATGAATCTTAATGAATTTTCATTCATTTTATGAAATTTATTTATTTTTGGGTAAATAAATGTTTGGGTGCTGCTGCGCCCGCAGCACCCCTAGTTCCTGCGGTGATGTATGACTATTACTGATACTGATAGAATGGTAGTTGGCAGTCTGAGGAGGTTGAAAATAGTAAACAAAGACAAAATTTGTTGCTAATTAAAGTGCTTTAAATTAGGATGACTTCCAAATATGATGGATGTACTGTACATTCATATGATTTTGTCATTTGTAAACTTACTTTAAAAAAAAATGATCTACTCAACAGGTCTCTCTAGACAAGCTACAGTTGTCACACGTGGTTGGCTGTTGGATACCGTGGCAACCTACACCCTCCAAAACTACAACAAGTACACAACATGATGAACCAAGTGCGTTAAACCCACAGCCGTGCATTGTCGTCTCATCACCCATTTTACAACTTTTTTTTTTATAATATCCAGTACTGTAGTTAAACTGTTATCCATCTGTTTTGTTGATTAGCTTAAAGCTCTTTGTATTGTGTGTGTATGACGTGATGTATATAAAGTTTGATCAACAGAGGATGCTTGAATCGAGTCTTTTCTTCTTTTTGTTTGTTTTATAGCACCGGGATTAGAAATAAACTTATTTCAATTAGAAATAAACTTATTATAGTAGACCCTCTCACCATGCTCAATATCATGCTTGGGGATTTCAGGAAGAACCACTTACAGTATTAGTACTTGATGTCTCGTATCAGATGTAATGTATTGTAATAAGCTTGTGTCATCCCTGTTCTCCAGTGTTCCCACTGCTGTTTCATAGTGCTCCGACAGTTGTTTGCAAATGCCTGGTGTATGCCAGCTTTCTGGTCAGAGCAGAAAACCTCTAGCTTTCCTGAGCATGGCCTTTATGTAGCAACATGTTCTGCGCAGAGTTTTCTTAAATTATTGAACAGCCATTGTGTTGGAATAAAACAAGAGGTAAGAGATTTACAGGAATGCGCCATATATGGGCTCAAAACGGACATTGTGCATGTAAGATTAGGCCACATAAAAATATTGCTGTAGAAGATCATGCAGCTGTAACACCAAGGTATAATCTAAAACTTTTTCTCTGGTAAAATAGATTGAAATCCTTCCTGAATAAAAGGTGATGTTGAAATTAGCACCTTACATCACATTTATTTAATCTGTAATAGCCTTTTGCCAGGCTAGCTGTTTCCTCATTTTCAGTCTTTGTGCCAAGCTAAGCTAACCGCCTGCTGGTGGTAGCTTCAAATTTAACGTACAGACAAAGTGGTATCGATCTTCTCATCAAATTCTCGGAAAGAATGTGATTAAGTGTTGTTTCCCAAAATCTCTAACTATTCCTATAAGTTTCAAAATTCTACATATGTCACTGTGTTTAATTCATAAGTTCAGTTCTTCTCTCTCACATTGATGAAAATGAGACCACTTACAATATACAGACAATGTTACTTTGCATGTGGAAAACATACCACCTTAATAATGTATGTTTCTACTTATAGCATAATCCTTCAGGATGTGTTGGGGGTCTGCACAGTGGTGAATATAATTTATGCAATAAACAGAACTAATGTTGTGGGGAAATCATATCTGCAGAACCATAACCCATTGAAACAATGTGGAAATAAGTGAGTGACCATTTGAAGGGCAGAGAAATTGCAGAAAAACATTGCTCCTGCAGCCACTCTCAACTTTTCTAGCAGAATGAGCTTGGAACAATTATACCTCAAGGACATGAGTCAACTTGAATGACTGCACCATATATCAACCCCATATAGATGTTTGCTTGTGGGCCAAAATGGTGATTATAACTTCCTATGTTTTGTTATGGAGTGTTTTTAGTGCTGAAAGAGGTGGTAATTTTAAATACATCTGCTGAAGAAAGGGTACTTTAGATGGCAAAAATGTGCCTTCTGACACATTAACACACATTATTTGCAAGACTTCTTTAAGTGCGGATTTTTTTCATTTGCACTCCCACAGAATATTAAAAGAATACAAAAAGAACATTAATCAATAACTGTTTTGCAATTTCAGTGGCATTTCGTTGCATAAACACAAATGCTGCATCCAGTGTCATTCATTGCTATGACAACAAAAGATATCAAAAAGCAGGTGGCTGAAAATAGAGAAAGAGCCCACACGAAACAGTAATGTCAGCACGATTGCTCCGAGACCTTTTGAATGCCAGATGTGCGGTGCCAGACACCAGAGTGCCAGGGCGCTGCTTTCCTCCAGTCAGCTGATTTTTCAGTGCCGAGCTGCAGTGGAGCGTACATTCAGCTCAGTTAACTCTGTATGGGATCTGGGGTTACAGCATGATAGGAGCAGAGGCTCACAATGCAACACTGTTTGCTTTTACTGTACAATTAACTGAATGGTTTCAGCCTGAATGTTTTGTTAGTTTAATAAAGGCACAAGGGGTATTCCATGCCTGTAGTCCATATAGGAACAAGACTGAGAGTCTACAGCCATGCTAGCAGCTCTGTGAGGCTGTACAGCGGTACTTTGAGCTAAATGCTAACATGCTCACAATGACAATGCAAACATGCTGATGTTTACCAGGTATAATGTTTACCATGTTCACCATGTTCAGGCTGATGGGAATGTCATTAGTTTTGCTTGTATCTGGTCATTAACTAAAGTATTGGACAAATTCAAAATTTGACCTGATAATAGCGCTAGGCAAAAAGTTAAGGGATCTTAGCTTCCAAAGTTATTGAAATTCATCCTGAGGGGGACATAATTGTGTGTGACAAATTTAATGGCAAACGATCCAATAGTTGTCGAGACATTAACTTTGACCTTCTGGTTGCACAATATGAAAAGTCACCAAAGTCATTAGAATGCATCCTATGGGCACCATGAATGTACCAAAATTCATAGCAATCCATCCCATACTCACCAAGACATTTCACTAAAAAACAAAAATGCCAAACCTCATGGTGGAGCTAGAGAAAAGCTCATCAGAGTCCGTAGGCTTCATCGTCTGGGGAAAATGTATGTCTGTACAAGAATTGAAATATAATTTATTGGTCACAAGGTGTTTTTCTGTGTTAAGACAGATCTGTGTTGAGCCTCTTCTACTATAACTGAGTTATGGCTGCATGTGTGTGTGTAGGTCTTTGTGTAAAAAGTAGGTTTCTTGTTAGATGTCTGCAGTTGTTGAGTCTTAAAACCTCGGCATGGACCTGGATATCCCGCCGTGGATGAGATTTCTGTTCAAACATTTCACTGGGGAAATTAGCACAAAACAATCTGCTTGGCCATCTGGAATGTTTGCTTGTTTGTTTGTGAAGCTGCACATCTGTGTACATGTACGCAAACATACACAAGCAGATTGGCATTTGCTTCAAACACCTGAGGGCAGTAATTTGCCCCCCAGCTTAATTCGGCATAAAGCAGAGAGTGATCATTCGCTGTCTGCAGTGACACAAGAACAAGTGTTTGCTTGGGATTGTTCTGCACCTCCTACAAGAGCTAAAACAACAGTCACAGTGTGATGAGGGAAACTACAAGAGCAGAACCACTAGAAAGAACCAGGTGTCATGTTGTCTTTTCTCCTCTTAGCATAATCATTCCAATAGAACTGAAATAATAAGTCGATTATTCGAGTAACCAATCAACAGAAAATTAATGTGCAACAGTTTTGATAATTGTGTAAGTAAGTACTTTTTAGCCACATTAGCAGTGTGTCTCTAGGGTTGGCAATGTCGACCGGTCGGGCCAACACTTTGGTCCAGACTGCAATATTAACTATTAGATGGATTGGCATGAAATTTTGTACACACATTCACGTTTCCTTTGGGATGGATTCCAATAACTTTGGTGGCCATCATTTGTCAATTTTTGAAATTGCCCACTACTTTATAACCAAATACCTGCATAACCAATGACATTCCCGTCAGCCTCAGCTGTGCTTTTTGTTTAATGCTAATTAGCTAATCTTAGCATGCTAACACGCTAAAATAAGATGGTGACCATGGTAAAGGTGATACCCGCTAATCATCATTATATTGTCACTGTGAGCATGTTAGCTTGCTTACGCTGATATTTAGCTCAAAGCACCCTGGTTACAGCATCTCTAATGGGAAGATTTGCTGCTTTTCTTTATCTTCTGTGACAGGAAATCTTTGGACTGTTTTTCAGACAGTCAAGAAAAAACAATCAAAGACGTCAACTTGGACTCTGGGAAATTTTTATGCACACATTTCAGTATTTTTATGGGCCAATAGACTAATCAAGTAATTGAAAAAATAATCATCTGATTCATTGATAATGGAAATAATCGTTAGTTGCAGCCTTACATTCCAACTCTTAGAACATATGTTCTTGTTGGTGATTCAGTTGCTACAATTTGCCAACAATTTATTTATATGTTAGGGTCATGCCATTGCATGACTGACCCCATGACAGTCATTATTCTAAATCCAAGTACTGTAGGTGCCGGCTGTGTTGGAAACAAGTTTGGTCAGAAGATTGACTCAAGCTTTTGTTCAAATCTTCAGAGGAGCCAATAGACCAAAATTAACATCTGACAGATATTTTTGCCCAAGTAAAAGACAGTGAGCCCTAACAAGAGAGAAATCCCCACTGCCATGCTTCCATATTGGCTAATAACTATAATTCAGCTGTTTTTGATATTTTAAATGTCCTTGTACACTTTACATACACGTCCATGTCAGCTCTCTGTAGTCAAGCTTCTGTGACTAATGAGTGCACTTGTCCATGATGACCCTGACTGCTCTCACACTTTGCCGCTGTGATCCTCATTATCTGCTGGCCTGAAGCCTCCCTGAGTATTTTAACAGTATTTTGGTCGCACTCCTTGGCTGCAACCCAAACACTGTCTACAAGTGTCTCTTCCTTAAAGCCGGATCATGAACAGGGAATCTGTCTAGAAAACCAACTGGTTTGGTTTCCTTGCAAGCAAGTCCATATTGTCTCCAAAAGTTTCTCCCTTGTAGAAAGAAGACTGAATATACATATTGGAACAGACTGTTTTTTAACAAGTCAGGCCCTCCAGTATGAGCTTTGTTTCCTCCTGGTTAAATCTGCTAGAGTTGCACCATAGTAAAAATCCAATTTCAGGAATACCCTTTTTTATTTCGTGTGTGTGCGTGCCATATGCTTGCTTGTATATGCAGCTGGATTTTGTTTTGTGTGTGTGCTTTCCCTCGTCTTGACTCCACAAATTTGCTGCCTTCATTGTTGCACAGAGAGAACAGAATAAGAAGCCTTAGCCCTCGTGGACACAGGGCACATATATTTTTAATCTTCTCAATTTTACATACTGTTTAAATGGGTCCTGCATTTTTAATGACTCACTTTCTCCCACTGACACGGCAACCATCATCCTGGCATTGCTATTGTGTTGCTTGTATTGGTGGTTGGTGCTTTCACCTAATTCCCTTTCCTTGTGATGTTAAAAGCAGGGATTTGAGTAAAACTGAACTGATAATAGAGCAGAGCTGTCAGCCATCCTCCACCCTCTGAGCATTAGGATGTAGTTTTATGGCTACTGACACTGTGCAAGCAGGAAGGGCATTAAAAATGCAGAAGGGTTGAGCCTCAATGGTCACTGATCAGTGCTACTTTATAGTGGAATTAAAATGAAAAATGGACCTCCTGCAAAGTGTGTTTGTATCAAGATAATGGTGCATATAATAATAATGCAGGAAAAGCAATACATCTAAATAGATTCCTGTCCCACTCAAATGTGCATAAACAAACTTCCTTCCTTTGCAGAAAAACCATAATACATTTTACATGTCAGAATGAGCATTTTCACATGACTTCACATTATTTTACATGTGGCTGGCTCATCTCACAAGAGACTTATAATGCTGGTCGTAGAGTTGATTTGAAACCTGAAAGTTTCTGTTAGAATTGATTGCTGCTTCTCTCTAGCACATTTACTTCACATTCCGAGTAAATGCTCTGTGATTAGATGGTGAATCCTGAGGGACATGACTGAGAACCACTTGTCTAGTTGTTGGTGGCGTCGTCCTCTTACCTGAGAGCAGTGATTCAATCCCTCTGAACCACAGGCAAAAAGTAGAATTTGCCCCTAGGGGAATAAGACATAAATTAATTAACTTCATTTTAAAGATGGTTCTGCAAATTTCATGCATGAGTTACAAGGTTACAGGGCATTTGCTGCATGTACACAGACTGTTATAGAACTTTTGTACTAGGCTGGGACACCATTTTGTTGGGTGTGCACCTTTAAACAACGAATCTTCAGTTCTTCAATACTCTTAACTTATCAGAGTTTTCTCTCTGTATATTCTAAAAAGCCATGCCTCTAATGGGGTACTTTTAGGTCTCATGTTCAGGTTCTTGTTCTTTGATTACTTTCATTAATCAACACAACTTCCATTAGTATTGCAATACATAATGTGACTCAACTCAAACTTTTACATTCAGATTAAAGTTGGGGTCTTCTTTGGCGTCATTGGGCAAAAATTCTATAATAACCATTCAGCATATTGTAATTCAAGTGGTCTGAGAGCAAACCTCTACTTCTGCCCCTCCTCTTGGCTCTGTTTTCAGGCTTCAGAAAATCTGTCCCGTGACGGGAGACTTTGGCCAATCATAGGTTATTTCAGAGAGACTACAAATGCAGATGTGCATGCACGTCCCTTCAGATGGTAAAAGCCTGATTCAATGGCTGAAAATCCTGCAACTTGTGATAAATTTCTAATACTTGCTTTGCCTACAGCGGCGTATAGCACAAAACAACACGTCCCGGCTCCACACGGAGCTTCGGGCTCATTATGTTCGCTCATATGTATGTATGTTGGAACTGATTCCTTCTGCTGCCGGTCGAAGTTGTGGGTTTGGTGGGAGGGGCTTAGCGGAGTGATGAGGCAGCAGAGAAAGAGGCAGAAGGTTTTTCATAGGTGCACAGATTTTGCCTACCCCAGCTTTAAGGCATACATCTCTACTTTTTCTCTATTTTTTTCCATGCTGGCTCTAGTGGCAATGTCGATCATACAGGCATTAATGTTTCCCAGAGGATGAAGTAGACTGGCTTTAGTGATCCCCTGACCTTTCCTCTAGCAGCACAGCGAGGTTGACATTTTTGGTTTTTAGAGAAATGTCTCAACAAAGTACAGCTGAGACCGATGGCAATGTCATTTGTTTTGCAGGTATTTGGTTATAAACCAAAGCTTCGGACAAATTAAGATTTTGACCTGATGATTGTGTTTGATGAAAAGTGAAGGTATCACCAAAGTTGGTCCAGACGATACTCAGGGCTCTGCCATTGCCGGCTGCTAACAGTAGCTTTATCTTCACTACAAAATCTTCATCTCTCAAATCATTTTAAATACTGTATCTACAGGCTCCTCAGTTTTTTTTAATTGTTGTCTCACTTTCGACAGTAAAGTGTTGTTACCCACCCATCCTCCTATGTTGACTGAAAACCTTTCAAGAATTATGTCACGTCAACATCCTGTGAGTTGCAACTTGTTCTCTCTTTCATCTTTCTCCTCCATTTGCTCTTGTATTGAATCCACTCTGCTTCTCCACTCCACCAAGGACTCATCCCTGGTTGATTTTATGCCAGGAACTCCATTATATTCTACTCATTGAAAGTGCCTCTGGCTAGTTAGCTTAATGTAAACAAAAACCACTATAGCCTATTCCGTCTTATTTAAACTGACCACTGTAACTTTGAACACACTTGGACGTGCTCTAGATATAATACCTATACGCCAACACATTACCTGTACACATACGAAAAAAAAACAAATCACAACATTGTCCATGTGGGAGTCTAATGGTCTATTTCTGTCTGTGGTCTTAGACTCTCTGAGCCATTTGGAGCTCATTTTTCCACATACCTACTTATTTCAGCTGCTTTTCTCACACAAATCCCCCCGACTAAATGGGAAGCATTTGACAGTAGCTGAAAAACTGTTACCATTAATACACACTAGAATGCTATAGCTACAGTGTGCTCTGCGGTCGCTCCACAGTATTACTTAGCTGTTGAGTGGCATGTCACTGAACCAGGTGAGGCTGCAAGGACAAGAGGGATGAGTGTTTGCCAAATATGTTTGCTCACTTCAGCCGGAGGACCAAGAGACCGCAAAGTCACATCTTTCACATTCTCTGTAGCATTAACAAACATTTCTTCCACCAAAGCAGAGGCTGACCCAGTGCCTGAGGCTGAGGTCGCTCTAGCCTGCAAGTTTGTCCCCTAACTTGATTTTACAGGTTCTTACAGGACTGCAGCTGGTATGCAGAACTAAAGTGTATAGTATCATAGTTGTAAGTTGGAAATTCAAGTCTATTCACGTCTTATTATGTCAGCACAGCTAGCCAGCAGGCTTATTCTTTCTATGATAATGATAATAGAGAACATGACTTTGTATGTGGATAATAAACTGGTATTTCATGCACTATATTCTAAATTACACCACACTATTGAGGCTCATTATCCATGAGTCTGACCAGCTATTAACTGCCATTAGCACTTTTTAAAAATTAAATTACTATGCAGACGTTGTCATATATTGTATATATGCAGGATTGTTGCTACTCCATCTGTGTGGACGTCCTCTCCCCCCTGACTAGAGGTCTGCCCTGGTCTCGCCTTGGGCATGTGGTGCGACCTTGCGCTCCCTGCATGGCAACATGGCAGCGATGCTGTGAAATGTCACTTTGCCGTTGCTCACAGAAGCAGCGAGTTGCTGCAGGCCCTTATCCATGGTGGTGGGAAACAAATGGAGTCACAGTTAAAGGTCAGACTACAAGGCTCATGAATACAGTCTGGAACAGCTGTATTCATTTTGAAAACGAGGGGAAAGTATTAATATTATATATGATGTTGCTGAATAGTTAAGTATTTCTGTAAGTGTGAAAATAGTTGCAGTATGAAAATGATCATTTTGATTCCAGTGCTGACAAATGTTGGCTGGTTAATGTCAAAGACACAACTGAACTAAAATAACCCTTTTGAAAAAGCCTGGTGACAATGCATTCTCTCACTATGCCAATTTAATAACAAAAATATGTCAATTTTGTAAGTTCCAACACAACATATACAGTATATATTACAGCTGGCCTTCTTTCGAAAGCAATCACTCAGATGATCCTCTGAGTTGTAAAGGAGAATAGGTCAGGACAGATCACTCATAGAGATGGAGTACTTTGCCAGCTGTAGCGCTGCATTTTATTATAAGCCCATAGAGAAAGACGACTTCAGAGGAGCGATGTAAAGTATTGCTTGAAAATTATACTGCACCTTATAAATAGGTGATTTGGATTTGGCTATTGATAAATCTACATCTACATTGTACCTGATTATGCTAAAGTACAGTGGCTGGCCCCACTGTCTTCATAGGCAGGTTTCATCAGAAAGTGTAACCTTAATGGCCATACACCTTCCACGTCAACTTCCTTTAAGCCACAAATCATACAGGTTTAAACACGCTGATGTGGCAATGAGTTGCCACAGAGACATTAGATGACCTCCCAGCTTACATCCCAGGTCTCTATGATGTAGTCGGTAAGGAGTGACTGGGTTGCTTCCTCTTCCTGCTTGAAATTCATAACTTACATAACAAACATAACTGGTTGTGTTTATTAATTTTTTTTCTTTATTTGACTGTGGCAAGCCAGTTGTCACCATAGAGGCCAGTCAGTTTCACATTGCTTTGACACAATTTAAAAATTTGCAGTTTAGCAATTCCAGATGTGAATTATTAGAATTTTTAGCCACACTAAGCGATGGCAATGTCGCTCTATATTAATCGAATTGTAATACCTTTGGTGATAACTTAACGTTTCATCAGGCACCACCATCAGGTCAAAATTTTAATTTGTCCAATACTGTGGTTTATGACCAAATACCTGGAAAACTCGGCCTTAGCTGTACTTTGTGTTTAGTGCAAATTTTACAATACTAAAATGCTAAACTAAGATGGTTAACACAATAAACATTATGCTAAACAGCATGTTAGCATGCTGACATTAGCATTTAGCTCAAAGCACCACTGTGCCGAAGTACAGCCTCACAAAGCCGTTAGTGTGGCTGTAAGTTTTATGGGTGTGTTGTTGTTTACCATTACGTGTGCTATTTGCCATTTAATTCATTTATTATAATATATAATTTTATCTTAAGTTGTTGCAGATGGGCTGCCTTGGGCAAAATGTAGATGTATGGCTTTATGTATTGTTATTTCAGAAATGCTGTTACTACTTCTGTGCTGTCAATTCAGTGTGGAAAACTTTTTCAAGTGAAAAGTTATATCTTCCCCAACAGAAGAAGCTTTTTCAAAGAGAAATGTTCTTGTCTTCCTTAGACAAAATGTTCAGAGCTGGAAACTACTGTGGTATCTGCACCACTGAGCTGAGATGCAGTGAGAAAGATTCTCGCTAACACAGAAGTATAATGAAATAAAGATTTCCCATTTATACACTTAACTTTTCTAAGCATAATAATTCAGGATCAAAGCCAAATTACAGTCAAATTAATAAGTTTCAATTAAAGATGTTCCAGCACTCAGCAGAGCAAGTTTTCTTTATTTCATTATCACATGTACAACATAACAGCCACCCTCTTTACTACCTCCGTGACTTTCCTTCCCAGTGTGGATTATTAGAACAATATTAATTTCACAACACTTCAGTATTATGTGGTGAGTGATTATTCACTTTTCAATATTAAAAGCACTTGTGGTTTACGAAAATTAGTGTCATCTCAGCCCACGAGTTGTTGTTTTTTTTTTTTGTCTGTCCAGATTTTCTTTTCAACAGCAGAGGTCATTCCCTGGCATTTACGAATGACTCGGAACAGCGTGCATCATATTGTGCTTCATTTACTTCAACACTTAAAGAGAGAATAGCATTTCAAAACAGGAAACAACATAATAGAGGTCAAGACTAGCACTGTTACTGTTGGTTCCTGCAAGGTGATCTTTCAAATTATTATTTTCCCCTTTAATATTCATACTCGCTTTTTTCTGTCCATGTGTTTAATTTGCTAACCAGCCTGTTAATGTCCATGACCATTTTTGTCCGCATGTTCAAGTAAAAGTGTCAAAGAAAAATAGCTACAGTAGCCACAACAATGACCTCCCCTAATGAGAACATGCCCACGGAGAAAAATAACAAGGAGAGTTCTGCTAAAGATGGACAAACAATTCCTCAAAGAACTCCACAGGATAGCATTTGTTCTTGTTTTCATCATATTGTCCTTTATGCAGTGCAAAGGTCTGACAAAAATTCACCAATAAATTAAGTTCATGTGCAGCATGGTTTCACATCCATCAGCACACATGGGTCAGGTTGCTGGTACACTCTGGTCCTACATGAGCACGCAGCTTTTGGCCCGGTCCTTTCTAATGGCAGGTGGGTGCTCATGTATCTCAGTCCGGGGCGGCTGCTGGGAGACCCGCTTGAGGCCGCGACGTGAGCCAGCACGTTTGAGCTGAGGCCGATGGATGCGGGACACAGACGACAGGGTGGTGACGTGGAAAACATCACGGACGCTGTTCTCTGAGTACTTTGAGGTGCACTCTGTGTAGGCCACAGCACCGATCTGCTTCGCCAAATTAGTGCCCTAAAAACACAGAAAAATACAGAATATGGGTCTGTTAAGAAGATGAATAAACAGCGAAGTCTCAAACTTGCATTCATTTAAGGTTTTGGCCACTTGGAGGTAGTGGATCAAGTTGTAAACACAACTTTGACAAATTAAGATCTTACCAGGGTTCATACAAAATCTTGAAAGTTTGGAAAATGTTTAATTTTAACGTCATGTTTTCAAGGTTAGGAATATGCTTGAATTCTAATATACTCCTTGAAAAATGCTTGATTTTCAACATAATCTGTTGTTTCATCATCTACACAATCACTTAAACCAAAAATCTTTTAAGATTTGAAATGAAACGTTTCCGGCGTCATATGTTTGTTGTCTCCTGGTGTTTATAGTAACAATTTAGATGTGATGATAAAGGCTTTGAGAGTCTGGCAATTTTTGGTTTAAGTACCTTGAAAGTGCTTGAAAAGTGCTTGAATTTTACTCTTAAAAAGCTGTACGAACCCTGACTTATACAGGTAGCAAACATTAGCAAACACTGCCTGTTTACATATGCAGCAGACAATGAATTAACATTCATTTGGAGCCACGTTTCTGGCCCCTGTTTTTGGTCTCCACCAACTCATGAGAGAAATATCTGGTTCTTTAGCTGCTAAATTCTCCACTTTGTTTACCAGCTAGTTCCTAACTTTGTCTGTTTGCCAGTTGGGGTGTGTCGGCACCAGCGTACACTCGTTTTTTTGGCAGTAAACAGCTGCCAGCTGCTGGGAAAAAAAGGTTGATGAGAATACTGAGATTGAACCAAAATGGAAAATTTGCAGGGTTGTAAAACCAAAACAATTAGCTTAACGACCCTAAAATGCTCAACAGAGTGGTGGGAACTGCAGTCGGGAAGTAATTCTTAGTGGGTCCATCACCACGAGCAGCTCCTTATGTAGTCATTTTGATCCATTGTTACTATAAAAAAGATTAGTGCAGCTTTAAAATTCAAACATGTATCCAGCCGTATGCTTCAGTTTGTATTTGTTTGTAGTCCAAAAGCCGGTGACTCATCTAGAGAGCTGCTGAGAGCTAGTACTTAGAGCTAAGGCAAACAAATTGTGTGTATGTGTGTGAGAGAGACAGAGGGGTCATGCGGTGGAAAATGATGCTTTTTGCATTCTTAAATGTCCTTAAATCATGTTGAACCTCTGGAATACTGTTGGAAACCTCGTGTAATTCAATACACTGAAAATTAAGTATTTACACAACATTACACTCGTTTTTTTGAAAGCCATACAGTGCTATGCGTGGATAAATGCACAACAGTGAACTTTGCAACACTAAACATTCTCTGGAAGTTTATTATTATCATAATTTGTTACATGCTGTTAGATTATCCTTACAGTACTTTATCCTTTTGTGTTTGTACCATAAAGACTCCCCACTTAATAAAAGCCTAGGCTCTCAGAGGCATGATAGCTAGCTGGGGTATACAGAAGGCTAAGATCCTCCACACAGCCATGAAATATTCAAGGCCTATCTGTGCAACTGTAAAACTCGAGCGTAAAACCTCCGCTTATTCCCAGTAGTGGTTGGCACCATCTTAAATCTGGGCTGGTTGAATTTATATGTATATGGTGCTTTCATTTTGCTTACCTGTTCTCCAACAACACTGACTCTGTAGTTGGGTGTATCTTGAAAATAAGAAAGGGGGAACCTAGACTTTGTATTGTTTCAACCAATCCTTCTTTAGTTCTTTTGCTCTGTTGCCCTCTGACTATCTCTTGAGTTTGTCATTTTATTTTATTCTTTCTTTTTGGAGTGTGTCATCAATTGGATTCATCAACTTCTTTGGCAACGAAACATCCACGCTGTGTGACAGCGTAGGTGTACAGCCATCAGTGTTAGAGATATTCCATATTGAGGGAGTATCTAGCAGCAGGATGTTCCTCCTCTATGAAAAATATTAAAGGCTTGAGCTGTGCTACCAGGGAGGCTGCATTATTTTTGCATTAATGGAAACGTTCCGACACTTCAAGTCTCTATTTTGACGCCCTTAAGCCGATTACAGCAGTAGTCACACAGTTCATGTGCGGTTCATTCATTCTGGTGAATGCACGTCCCCCTGGGGATCACATCAAGTGGCAGAAATGTAAAGGTCCCAGTTTGTGGCTGTTTGCAGTGCAGCCCTTTGAATTGGGGCCATTAAGAAAAGCTCTATGGCTACACTTTGAAGTACAACTCCAGCTATTTTCAGCCTTTGCTCTATTTTCCACCATTTTCTATTATATTGATCACAGTGTTGTCAATTGTTTGACCACAGAAGTACTTAAGGGCTCCCTTGTACAATACTATAAAGCCAATAGACACACAATTTAGCCTCAGATGCACCCAAAGTGGTTTTCACTATTTGATTGTTCACACATTTTTGCAAAAACAGGCAATTAAAATGATGTAAAGTGATGGTTTTCACACAGTTTTGATGCAGCTAAATTGGACAATTATAAGAGTAATGCGTTGGGTGCCTTTGGGATGATTATTTTAAGTGTTCTTCAGTTAGGACTGCACGGGAAAGCTACAGTATACATCGAGCCAAACAAGGGAAAAGTGGCCTCACAGTGAGGATTTTCAGTCAGAGCAGATGGGACAGAAAGAAAGATTGAAAATTGCTGCTGTTACAGCTTCAGGAAAACATTTGGTGTGATCAAAGGTTTCTGTTGATTTGGATATAAATCACTTTATGCAGAAAGACTAATCTGAGATCTTGATGGACCAATTTTGAGGCCATTACTGACAGGAAAATGAGGGTGGTTACCTTTGCTTTGTCGGAGGTATGAGAAAATATTAATATGTTGACAAAAGGCTGCCAAGAAGTGGGAATTCAAATTTACATGAAAATAAGCTATTAAAATTCATGCATGCCACTGTTCATCGCTCCAAGACACAAACAAAACAATTGTATTATCACTGTTTGTCTCCTTCTTTGTTCAGTCCCATCTCTTTTATACTCCTTGTGTTTCCATATTTGTGGAAGTTATGATCTGAAGCAAATGTCATCCTCTGAATTCATTTTCAGAAGTTTTGTTTGTGTGCACAAGGGAACAAAGTAATGGGTGTCATTCGTCTGGGATGATGATATTAAATTTGTACGTAAATCAGTGTTACTATAGGCAAATGAAAATCGCTGCAGCGGAAAATTGCAAAGTACTGTGCATTTAAAACCATACATCACGTATGTTCCAAATATTATAATGTTAAATAAATCAAATAAATAATAAATGCTCAATTATTCACACATGCAAAATTACTATTGCATTGTTAGGCTACGGTAGCAGGAACAGCAGTTAATTTCAAGCTAGGTTTGACACCGATGATGCTCGCAGATACTGGATGAAAGAATACAAACAAATTTAAAAGATGAGTGGCGTTTACTCTGCACTCCTCACCTGTTCGTGGGTGACAGGAATGAGTCTGTGCTTCGAAAGCTCTCTCATGACGTTGAGGTCCGTCCTCATGTCCAATTTGCAGCCGACCAGCACCACTTTGGCATTGGGACAGAACTCCTGCGTCTCACCCTGCCACTGTGTATCAACGGACAAATACATATGAGTGCACAGGGCCGTTCAAAACTAAAGATATGTGGTCAGAAGTATGTGGACACCTGAACATTACATTCATATGTTGCTGTTGAGCATCTCATTTTAAAACCATGGGTATTAATCTGCTGCTATAACAGCCTCCACCCTTCATTATATGTTCCCTTAATTGGAATGAAGGGGCCTATTCCAAACCCTAGTATTGACCGAAATTTGTCATCCAGTATGGGATGTACCAAAAGCTGTCATTAAATGCGTGGTCTTCTCTTTAATTATACTTTGATCTTTGGTCATTTTAGTACTTTAGGTTAAGTTAATTTGTCAGCTGCTTTGTGTCAAAAGAAGAAGAGAATAATTAAATTCTGAAGCAACTTTGGCTTATTTCGTTTAATCAGTAAAAAAGTTTTTTTATATATTATATTATATATTATATTCCTCAGTGTGATGTATCACAAAAATGTTTTGGTGTCTGTACCAAACTCCAGGTATCATATTTGGCACCAGTATAACAATACAAAGCCCTGGTTATAATCTTGGAATATGTAGTTTAACAAAGTTCTTGCACCTACAACAATTAACAGCTATTATTTAATGACACAAAAACTCAACCTTTCTATTCAAACCATCATACTGATTTAGATTTGAAAGAAAATGCTTTGTTAGTGAGATGTTGCTGTTACAAGAAAACCCTGTTAATCAAATTGAATACATTTACAATAACACAAAACTGTGTAAACCTTAAAGGACTATGCACATGTTTTTGCATATTTTTCCTGCCTTGATAGCTTTTTGTTAATGTAAAATCCTGTCTCAAACAAGTACAAATCGCTGTGTCTTTGTGTCTGATAAGCTGAACCTCCTGATTCGTATTTCATCTTCTCACCTGTAACCTGCAGCAACACGGCCACGCCTCCACAGCCCTTGTGCTGTGTTATTGCCTGTCTGAACACAACTTAATATATGTAAAAACACTGGCAGGGTCCTTTAAGCCTTCAGCTCTGAACTTGTAGCACATTACATCCTAGAATGGTCATTTGACATAACAAATCTTCAGACATGAAAACTGGTCTTATTTGACCACAGCAGGACAGATGAAAAACAAATGCTGAAACAGTAAAGCTGCTTTGTTAGCTACAACACAATCATGGTCATAAATGCTGGAAGAAGACAGAGAGACAGATACAGACAATACTCATTACAGACCACTGACATGACTCAAACTATTAAACCCTTTCTCTCTATCGTTCTCTTTCTGTCTGCGACTCCAGTCATTATCTCCTCACACCA
Organism: Maccullochella peelii; assembly: GCA_002120245.1. Lineage (NCBI taxonomy): Eukaryota > Metazoa > Chordata > Actinopteri > Centrarchiformes > Percichthyidae > Maccullochella > Maccullochella peelii. The sequence goes on along the minus strand of LKNJ01001365.1, from coordinate 16,483 downwards.
TGGCACAGGCGACCACTTTGCACAGTTGCTCCATTTGTTCTCCCTTACAAAGAGATCTTTTCTCCGGGATGCCTGTGTCGCTGCTGTTACGGACTCCAGTGTGTTGTGCTGTTGTGCAGAGTGTGCTGTTGCCTTTCAATAGGCCCCTCCGCCGAACAGTGTGCAACTGGTGAATAGCAGCAATTTAGATGAGTCACAAAGGACCCATGGAAAGAGCGGCTTATTGTTTGTGTTAATGTTAAGAATTGGTGAGAGTTTTGTTCCGGATAAAGAGCAGAATGCGAGCTGTTGGAGCTGACAGTCTGGTATATCAAAGGAAGAAAATGGAGGCAGGGGATTTTTATAACTTCAGCTGACAATTCAGTTTGAAAATATATGTGCTACCCAGGTAGCTGCACTTTCAAAACATACACATATTAAAACCACCAGGAAATGCTGAAGCTATCATTGGCAACATTGAGGTCATGTCCTCAGTAATACTTCTGGGAATTTAGGGGGGTTTAATAACCTGAGGAGGAGTTTACATTATATGATTACACAGATTTTTGTACAGCGTCTGGCCTTCATAATGAAAGACCTTGTATGCACAAGCTGTAGGTTGCTGTAGGTTGCTGTAGGTTGCAGCCTTGAAGGTTGGACGTACAGTACAGATGGCCTCATCACAGCTTTCAAAATGTCCAACATTTCCTTCAAAAAATAACCTGATCCTTTAATCCAAAAAAGAGACAGAAAGCAGGAGATGCAGGAATGCTGGCAGGCTGCTGGCCAGAAAGTTATGAAAAAAAAGAAAAGATGAGAAAATTTGGGTCGAAGCATTAAAAAAAAGGTGATAGCTGGTAAGAGACTGGGATAACATCTTTGGTTGGATAATGCTAGATGAGAGATTTATACAGACAACCTCACATGGGAGCTTTGATGAGCATTTGAAGAGAGATTGGACTGAAGAGAACAAAGGATACAAAAAGGAAATAGGGAAGTGATAAGGAGTCAAGGGGTATTTTTGTAGCTTAGCAATGCTGAGAAAGAATAGTCCCTCTAAAAGGAAAATTGGAGGGCACAAGAATTGGTTAGGAGGAAGGCTGTCAGAAATGGCAGAAGAAAAAGTGCTACATACTGCCAGGGCATTATTTGAGAATAGAAGCTTGCAGATGGAAAATAAGATAAATAAACATGGCAAAATAAATGGAAAGAAGACATGATGATACACTGCCATACTTATGCACTTAAAGTAGGTAGGATAAGGATAGGTCCCTTTGTTTTGTCTCTAAACTTTGAATAGAGTGACCCCTCAACATGTCACTTTGGCATCCTGTGCATGCATTGTGAGATCAGTTCATTCACCACTATTACTAAGGGAAACTTAGGTCATCTAATGAGGTCAAAGTTCAAGTGGACCCCCTGTAGATGTGAGAATTTGTCCACCATGAAAGATAAGTGTTTTTGTCTTGTATTGATGATGTCACTGATGAGTGATGGTGCTGACTGCAGGAATGTCAGAGGACTGAAAGGTCAAGCGCTCCAACGCATTTGATGTTCTCACATATGCTCGTTAGCAGTGAAAATGAAGATTTATCAATATTTAAAATTCTACTAGTTTGCGAAAAATAAAATAAAAAAGGTTTGTGTTCCATGCAGATTAAATTACTCAACAATTGGAAGGATTTATCTCTTGTTTTAAGAAAATTACAGCCTCAAAAGATAGGTTCATATTTTTCCAAGTCTATCTTAATAGAATATTTGCATGCCATGTGTATGTTGAAGACGTTATTGGTCGCCGTAATCATTCCTCCTCTTCATTCTGGCCATGAAGCGATTCCTTCGAAGCGCGACTACATTGTAAGAAATGGAGGACAAAATCCACAGCCCTCGTTTGTGCAAAAATGCTTTCTTGAGATTATCCAAGGCTATTTTGAGGCTTCAGCAGTCTGAGTTAGCCAAATTGAGTGGACATTTTGCAGTCTGTTTAGTACAAAATTCTTTCCATGGACAGTGTGTCCTTGCGGAGCTATGGTGGAGGGCTACGCTACCAAGATGAAGATACCAACTTGATTTGGCTAACTCAGACTGCTACAGCCTCATGCTAGCTTTGCCCCCCTTGCAGATTTAAGAAAGCATTTTTTCCACATTTTGTACCCCATTTTTTACTATAGTTGTGCTATGATGGAATCGCTTCATGGTTAGTATAGAGAGGAGAAATTATTTCAGCAACCCATAACTCTCTCAGTGTGCACATGGCATGTGAGTATTGTATTAAGAAAGACTTGAAAATATCCAAACCTATCCTTTAAGGTTGATCTGTTGCCTGCCGTCCTGATAAGAGACAAAATGTACCATGAAAGCAATCTCAGCTATGTTAGGACACATTCACACTTCTTTTAATGTGACACTGACCTTTTTCAGCACGCTGTCCAGTGTCTCCGGACGGCTGATGTCAAAGCAGATGAGTACAGCGTCTGAGTCAGGATAAGCTAACGGCCGCACATTGTCATAGTAGGCTGAACCTGCGGGCAAAAAATACACACAGATATGACCAACGTTTCCAGGTGAATTATATGTCATTTAGTTACTTTGCTGAAGAGTTAACTTTTTTATCACAAAGTGAACTATTAAAGAGCACCTTCGGCAGTAATAACTACGATTAAATGTAATTACCATGAACTAAGCCACTCTGCAGATGACAATGAGTGGGTGTGTTTCATTGCTTTCAAAAACAAACAGAGGGGCCTTGTCCACAACCACTGGTCTGCATGTGACGGTCTTGAATAAGCCAACAGACAGACGTGTGACAATGATATAATATATGGCTTGCACAAAGCGTCACCTGGTATTTCAGAATGGCATGTTTTTTTGCTGGGGGACCCAGGCTGAATTGAGCATTGTGACCTGGGCAAGGGGACACATTCCTGTCCAGAGGGGACAACATTCCCTCTCTATTTCCCTCATTGTCTCCAACACTATGTGCTTTTGTCACCATACTCAGGGCTTTGGCAACTTCACAAAAATGTGTTCGACTGAAACACATAGAACCCGACTGAGTCTGAGTTACTGCCACACACATAGCACAAAACTAAAAACACAGTTCATAATGTTTACGTGTCTTACACATAGAAGTTATTTTCAAACTTAATTACATTTTAAAAATACTGAAGGATACTCTTATTTCAGTTAACTTTTTTTTAAAATCAAAATACCTCTCTTTTCCTGTAAAATGTTAGTATAATTTATTCATAATCATTCATCCAGCACTGAGATGTATATATAAATGTATCCAATCAAATGTGATTAACTCTTAACTTATAAAAATCCACACTTGACTGTTAGCTTGATAGTCGTAGTAGCTAGTGGAGACAGTTGCAGGTGTGTGTTTGAATATCAGTCGGCATAAACTTTGCTCACATTTCCAATAGTGTGTAGATGTAGACAAAATGTATTAATTCATATATGAGGGCGGTGAACAGATCTACAGCTCCAAATTACTGTGTTTTTGCAGACACTCCATGCTAGTAAATATATCACATTACAGAAGCTGCAGATGTTCTAACTGCCATTTCAGTGTTTGTTACAATCTAATTTTTGTATTTTTGACCACCTTTTATCTGTCGTGAGTATGTACTTTCTGCTTTCTGGCACAACTTTACAAAAGAGTCCAAGTGTAAACAAATCCCCATTTAAACTTGATTATCTGTATAAAATGATTTGGAAGTTAAAATAAAGATGAACGCACCAAATATGTCCAGCGCAATTGTCCATGGCATTGTAACATACAGTTTACAATATACAGTTTGGGTAATAATTCTCATACTCCCATACTGTATGTTTTCACTTTCCAATGAGTGATTTACAAGAAGATAATCTGGTGAAAATGGGGATTTGTTAACAGCCTGTCTCGCGTTGTCTCCACATTTTAGCAGATAAATCAGGGAGTAAAATCATAACCGATAATATGGATGGCCAAAACTATGGAGAGAAGAAAAAAAGGATTTTTCTTTAGGCTACCATGTTGTTTTGAATTTTGATAACACACATGGAGGGCAAAATACATGTACAGTATGTGTGCCCAAAAAAGCAGCCATATTCACCCTAATTTGTGTCGTGCTGTCAAAATCTGGCCCCAAAGCAAAACACATGTTTGTGCACGTGTGTTGCTGTGGTCAAAAATGTCAAACTAAAGGGCACAACCATTTTTCCCCTGTCTCTCTGACTAACTCCTGCTCCTGGGTTTCACACATGCTGTATTCACACACACACACGCTTTCACTTTTGTGCTTTAGCATTTTCTAGGTGCAAAACGAGTCTTAACATCCAACAGACTATGAGGATGATTAATTCAATAAAAGGCAAAGGGAGCAGGGGAGACTGGAAGTGTATCCGACAGTCCCCATAAACCACCCGTAGGTCTCCATCAATGAACATCAGTGACAGCTGCAGCTCAGCTTCACACTGTCAGCTCTACCTCTGCATCAGATGGCAGCTGTGATCAACCGTAGTGTTAAAAAGTCTTTGTCTCTGTAAAAATCCACCTGAGTTGCTCCTCTACAAGTCGAGAAAGTTCAGAAAAAGCAGCCATTTTCAGACTTTTCTTTATTTAAATGTTACTGACAGTGTTTTTTCAGTGTTTGTGCTGATGCCAGACATATGGGGAAAAAATACCTGGAGTGAAATCATAAGTCATGTCTAAATTAGTTAGGGCTCCTACAGTAAAAGCACATCCTTTAGGTCTGTGTTTCTACCTTTGACTGAAACAACAAGAGATCTTAGTCTCTGCCCACCTGAAGCCAAGCAAACTGTATTTATGAAATACGGCTGGCCTAATCTGGGCAATAGGATGGGACACTGTAAAAGAAGTCATTTGCAGAGCTGCTTATTTAGCACTTTTGCAAGTACACCAGGCCTATATAGGCTAGAGCTATGCAGAGTAATGTCTTTTGGTCAGCTGCTATCATTAGAACTCGTGCCGACTATGGCAAAATATTTTAACAAATGATACATTTGCCCACACACCTAAAGCTATTACATGTCCAGAGACAACCAACATAAGATAGGAGTTAGCAGGATAGGAGTTACTGGCACCTATGACTATGCACCAGAATGTCTCTAACTGGGTGATTATCAAAGACGGACAACTGAAACTTTTGTCAGCCATCACAAAAAGGAAGAAAAAAGAATCCCATAACAGTTAGAGCCCTACCAATAAATCGTCTGTGTCAGTATATCGGCAAACATTAGCTTATCGCAGATATGTCAGTGTCGGTGTATATGTCAGCTGATAAGTAACAAGAAATTGCAGTCCAGAAATACGAAAGATATGTTTGACATAATTTATAAACAGTGTTGCAATTACACAGTTTTTCCTTGAGAGAGCATTTATTAAAGTATCCCCACAGATCGTGGTCATCAATTCTTCTTACAATTCTCAAAGGGATCCTTATCAGAAATGTTTGTTTATGTCATGTGTTTATGTAAAAAAAAAGTATTGTCCGATATATTATTAACTGATTTTTTAACTCTCAAATATCAATATTGGTATATAGGCAATTGGGTATAATAACAACAATTTAAAGGTGCCCTGTGGAGTTTCTGTTCACATTCAGTGTTTCTCACCAGAACGCATTGTGTGCATCCTTGAGGTCTAACAAACAAGTTGAATGCATTTCCTTCCAACACTGTTTACATCCATGCTCACTAGCTAGCAGTCTTCTTCTCTGCCTTTGCTGGCACATTGTTGTATTTCTTGCCACGTACTTAAAGTTAAAGCAAGGAAGAAATATTTTTACTCATGGTTGTGAAATTACAGCTCAAGCATTTTTCATACATTTAGTTGAGAGAAAAGGCTGAAAAATAACTTCAGTGAGGATAAAATGTGAGTCAACAGTTTTCAGTGTTCTCAGTATAAAACCTCAGATCCAGACAATTAAGTTTCTCCCAATCTTTCCCGAGGCAAGAAAGAGTAAAAAAAAGAATAAGCATGGCAATATGCTGAACAACAACACAACGAAACTCCATTATGCTTTAATGTAATTTTAAAAAGGCATTTTACACAACCTCATTCTACTCTACTACAATTTTTCAAGCAGAAATAATGGAGGTGGAAATGTATTCTCCATTATAAAAGTTAGGTCACATAACAGAGTTAGACAACAACATGACTGGTAAATTAGATTACGAATGTTTTGATTTACAAGAACTGTCCAGGGTGCTGATCAGGTGGTGCACTCTGCAACTGTCACTGTATCAAAGGAACATAATCTCCTGCAGGCATCAGGGATCAGTCCAATCAACACAAACATCTCCCAGTGTTATCTAACACAGCTGTGTGGTACCTGCTCTTAAGTTTGCTTCGTCTTAGGACCGGCCCACAATGTGAGCTGCTTATTTAGCAGCCTGTCTATCGAGTTTAGCTGATTGCTTTTCTCTGCGTATTCAGTTAGTTGGTACTTCTTCAGCAGTGATATAGTTGTTTGTTGGTCTGCCAAGTCCTCCTCTATTCAGTCTACCTACCCCTGCCAGAATAAACAAGCTTCAAGGCTCCCCTGAGATTCAAGTCTCTCTGCACTCCTCCTCTCATCAGCGGTTCCAAAAACAGATACCTTCCAAAACCAGCTTTAAAAACAAAAGACTCATTAAATTTAGCTGTCAAAGGCTTTTGGTTTGCATCATCAACCATCCCGACAGCATACAGAAGGTTGTACAGATGTTACAAAACATGTGTAATAGTTCATTCTGGGAATTTTGCTTTCTTTCTTTCTGTGAGTTAGATGAAAAGATCGATACCACTCTCATGTCTGCGGTTAAAGCTGCTATAATCAATATTTTCATATTAAAAATGGATCACATATCTACTTGTATGTGAAAGACGTTGCTCAAAGTGGAGAACCCACAGAGAATGACCACCTGACTGCGGTTACTCAGTTCTGCAGAGTGTTTTAGTGTCTTTTGGCACTTTGGTTTTCTAGCCTGCAACTTTAATGTTTAGTCTTTCAGCCGCAGCAGGCAGCCATTTACAGTGAAAAGTTTCTAATAAACCCACTGTACACTACCTGACAGACAAAGTTAGCGAATAGCTGGTGAACATAGTCGAGAATTTAGCAGCTAAAGAGCCAGATATTTCCCAGAGGAGTTGGGGGAGACCAAAATAAAGCTAAAACAACAGTGAATATTGGACTTACATTCATCAGGTGGCCAGAAACACCACTCTAAATTAATACCAATGTATAATAGGCAACTGTTTGCTAACAAGTTCACCAAACATCTTTATAAGGTGATAATATGTCAGTATTGTGTTTACAGCTTGTTTCTTCTGCCCCCAAGGGGCCAAAAAGTCAGTTATTGTACAACAGTAACAACAATTTGTGGTTTTGACGGTGTGTTACGTGCTGTAACTATTTTTAAGTGTGCATATTTTTGAACTTTAGAGAGAGCCAGGCTAGCTGTTTACCCATGCTTCCAGTCTTTGTTCTAAACAAAGCTAATCGCCTCCTTGCTCTTGCTCCAAACTTATCTATCTCTTTGAAAGAATGTGAATAATTATATTTCCCAAAATGTAGAACTATTCCTTTAAAGTCTTGAATGATTTCAATAAAGGTCTATCCTAGAATACAACTAGTGATCCCCATTGTGATGCAGCTAAGGTTACAGCATCATTTCATATTTATTTTTATCATATTATATATGTTTTATGTATTAAGTGCTTCAAATGTAATCAAGAAATCATTCATGCGTATAAATGAATTCAGCTGCACTAGTCTTCATAAAACTGGTATTAGCATAATGGTTGGATAATGGTAGTGCTTACTTGACTCTTTTGACACATATACAGACTGCAAGCCTCAATTATGTCAACTAATCCATGTTCAGCACTCGAGCAGCAGCTAATGTGTATTGATCTGTGAGCTTTTTTGACCCTCTCTGGGACCTGTAGTACGATGCCCTCAAGGGAAGATTCCTGCTGTTGTAGCAGCAGCACAAACAAAATGCAGCCCATCTGTCTCTGTCTACAACCCTCTGATCAAGAGCAAACTCAAAAAGACACTCAGCCACTGGAGTACTGCATGTATTTTGCTATCTCAAAGGTAAATATGAGTGTAATTTAAAGCATTTTACAGATCATTTGCTTAAGTTTTTGAAAAAAATTACAGGAAAAAACGGTTAGTGTCAACTGAAATTGAAATATCGTGCCTAAAGTTTCTACAAATGAAAACTACAGGATGTAAGAGATCACATACAGGTATATATATTTAAGTTTCACTTAAAAGGAGCCAACTAGACGTCACATGTGTGACGCATAACACTCTGGTAAACAGCAACAGCACGCTGTGACTCAGCATGGGGTTGTCATGCCTTTGATGTTTGATGCTTACAAAAAGCTGTATTTCCTTTTTCCTCTTGACTGTTTGGTTGCTCGCAAACAACACACTGGTAAGCACGCACTGTCCATACCCATTTTATGTAATCCACTTGCTGCTTTTGACGGATATATCTCTTAGATTTGGTGGCTGCATAGAGTGGTTTGTCCTCCCTAAAAGACTCTAACTTACTAATGTTGTCTGCCATGCCAAGTTTCTTACAGTAATGTGACACACGACGCCACATCTAACCACATGCTTTGGTAACGTAAATGCACAGACACGGGTATATAATCCATCCCAATGACATGACACTGGGCCGCATTACAGGAGAGGCCAGGTTTGTATATCCTGTGCCTGTTACTAACATCCCTTCAGTGAGATCCTTTAATTTTGCCTCATGCACTTAAAAACACAAGTGGGCTTAAGTGCAGCACACACTGGGTGCGTCTCGAAGCGTTGCGTCCACACAAAGCACTGCGTTCACTGAACACATCATAAAGACAAAAGAAAAAGGTACAGTAGGCAGGATGTGCAGATTCAGGCAACTGCTGCTTTTCTGGGGGAGTAGGGCTGCAACTAACACTTACTTTCATTATCACAATGTTCTAGAGCTGAAAGTCACATATTAAAATTGCTTATTTTGTTTGACCAACAGTCCAAAACACAAAGATTCAGTTTACTATCATATAAGACAAAGAAAAGCAGCGGAATCAATCAGTTATCAAAATAGTTGCCGATTAATTTTCTGACAATCGACGAATTTATTAATTGACTAATTGTTTCAGCTCTACCTGAGAGCTGACGTGTGTCGATGCTGGGAAATAGGACAGTGGCGCATCCTGTCGCACATCATCATGGGTTGATGTGGGCAGCACATAGAAAACAATGGGTTGCCGGTGGGTGTTGCTCTTTACGATTGGACGATAAACCAAATTATCAACATTTTGATAACCGACCCAAATATACTCTTATCACAGTTTTCAATAAATAAATCATCTGAATCCCGTATAATTACACTGAGATTAGCTACAACAACCAGCAAGACCTAACCAGACGGTCATTGAAAACTGTCAGCTTAAAGTCAAAATGGGCAGAATTTTTGACTAGTTTAATTAACAGACACATAAAATGAACGAGAAACAAAATGTCAAGTCCTGATGTATTTAAAAATGCATTTATCATTATAGAGAAAAATGTGAGGTGACTATACTGTATATATAAGATTACATATGGATGCATTAATGTCTTTATTATTAAGTCATGCATACAACTATGCCCAGCCTGCATGGGCCTACAAGACCCCAGAAATGAAGCCAGAATCTAAATGCAGCGCATACATCCTCAAACATATTATAAAGAATACAACAATAAAGACAATCAATTTAAATCCTTTAAATAATTAATTTAAATTCAAATCACTAATAAATCCTGTACTGTATATTTATAATAATGGAGAAATCAGAATAAATACCAGTTAAATAGGTCATCTTGCCTTCTTTTTGTCTGTACACTAGAATATTTCAAGGTTGTGTTTATGGCAAATAAACACTTTTAAATCATCAGAGCATGTACAATACAAAATAAAATAATTATCCAGCACTAAGTGGATGCAGGCACATATTCATTCTAAACTTGAGGCACAAATAACCAGGATAAAGATGAACAGAAGGGTATATCCCTACATAACCTTCCATAGGCGTTCAATTTGGTTCCAATCTGGTGAGTCTGAAGGCCACATCATTATCACACTCATCAAACCTTTCCGTGACACTTCATGGCTTGTGTGGACATGTCTCTTTGTTATGTTTCTCCACTCATTTATTCAGGACTTTCATTTGTCACCCGTCTGTATATTCCAGACTGTACTGCAAGTTCAGCTTCGAGGAACAAAAGCTTTTTATGAAGTAAAGTTTCTTGATGAGAGACCTTTAATGAGCCCCACTGGGCAGATTTCTTTAATTATGAAATGAAGGGAGGCACATTATCTATTCTGTGTTAAATATGGTAAATCTTTTCAGTGATTTTTTTTTAATGCTCCGGAGATATCTTCTTTTTTCACATTTTGTCTGAACTTGTAAAAGTCATTATTAAACATCCACTGTTGTATTTTGGGAAACTTCTTTGGTTAGTCAAGCTCAGAGCTGTAAAGTGACTGATAAGACTGCATGTCGTATCTTTCAGTATTCGAGGCTCTGCATGATTCACAACACAAACACACCTTGAGATGTTTGTACAGAAAATCAGTATTAATCCTCTCTCGTGACATTTTTGTCTGCCAGCCGCAGTAATGTTCATTAATTTTAAAATCCTGTTTGTCCCAGTCATGCCCTTGTGAAGAAATAGCGCCATTTCAGGTTTTCATCCAGGTCTGAATCCCTGAAATACATCCAGAGAGGAAACGGCAGTAAAATTGAATGCTATTGATTAGTGTGATTTTTCTTCCATCACCTGAACACATAAGTAATTCCACCCACAGAGATTGCTACACTCATGCTGTGTGAAATGTGGGGACAATACGACTGTCTGGGAAATAACAGAAGAGAAATCAGCCTGTACGTTCAGATGATTATCATACAGTAATAGAGTACACTTAGTAGACACACACACACACTCAGTGTGGATAATCACATGCATAAACACTTTGAGGCACCCTGCAGAGCAGACACTGTGCTGCTCTCTCTCTCCCTGTACAGAATTGCATTCAAATTTCACATCATTTTAACATGCTGGTGTTATGCCTGATAGATTTTCTCCATTCTCTCATTTTGTTTGCCATGTGATTAAAACAAGCCACCTATTGACCATGAGAGATCAGATAATATAATGGATTTTTTTATACAATGGGACTGTTAAGCTTATTTGAGGTAATGAATAAGTGTCTTGGTGTTTCTTCTCAGGAGTGATGTCTCAGTGGAACTAAAACCTTAACGTTAAAGGGGCACACTTCAATTTACGCATGAAGATCAGTTTACTAGTTATGTAGAGTACTACTCAGCCTGTGAAAACAGTAATGTCTTCTGTGGCTTTGAAGGTGCTTTGTCATGTCTAGAAAAAAAGAATCCCTAAAAGTCATCAAGGTTATCTCGGCTTGGGCATGGAGAGTACACATTTACAGAAACAGAACACCTGTGTGACAAACCAGCCGCATGAAGTTAAAGACATGGTCTTTTTCCAGACAGGGAGGGTAAATATGCTACTCAGTTGCATTGTGGGAAATGTGGGCTCCAGTGTTTTTGGAGCTTGACTATGTCTGAAAGTCTCGACCTCCTCTGCTGTGATTTTGACTTGATATTTTGTCTTTTGTGAGTTCCTAAACTTTATGGAAGTGCAATGATATTAAATCACCTTCAGTCAGACAACTCAAAGTCCACTTATTAGGTTTTTCTGGAGCTTTCAACCTCATCTCATGGTCTTCATCGGAAAATGAAGTTTGCTTAGTTGCCATGGAGATAGCACAATTGTAATCATGTGACCTAAGTATGGTCCTCGTGGCAACAGTTGGTCATATGAAGACTGTGAGATGTGGTTGAAAGCTCCAGAAAAAGCTAGTAATTGGTAATTTAGTTAAGATACTTTTTGGTCACATTTTGCATCTGATCTATAGTTGGAACCACATGTGAGTTTGACTGCCTGGTTTCCCTGTATTTGATTTATGCATTAACATAAGGGGCATTATATAGATGAATGCAGTATTTTAATGTGAAAATCTCATCAGAATCAAAATGATATGATGTTACAGAAGATTATTAATTCTCATTCATTTGTTATTATCCATTCCATTATACACCTCAACCTCTGTCATGTTTATCCTTCGATAAAAGGTTTAACATGCTTGTAGTATTTTTTCACAATGTGATTATGATATGTTAAACTGTAGCACTTAATATAAAATGTCACCAAAAAAAAGCATGCTGACAAAACTCAAGAGGATAAGTTTTTAATTTAACTCAAAGTTTGCTTGAACGTCATGGTGAAATGAAACAATGTAAGCTGCGCTCTTCTATGTTAATATTCATGTAACCGGAGTACATGTCATGCATACTCCTCTGCTTGAATACCAAACAATAGTCTGAAAAGCAGCATGGAGGAATGAGCGATGCTGGTGCTGCCAATCATATCAAAAGGCAAACAGACTTTGCACAATGTGCTTGTCAACAATGTGACAACAGGTTTTGATTTTCCATACCACACACGCTTGTATATGTGTGTTTTCCATATGGTTGACTGAAATTTCTGATGAAGACAGCTGGGCAGGTCTGTAGGTTATGATGTTGTTTACTGGAAGTGTTGAATGTCCTCAGCCAGAGCGATTGGGCTAAAGTTCAGGCTCTGTCTAATGAGGTTACTCAAGTCTGACTTAAGTGTTTAAATGTTTTTAATTTAAAGTGGGACTAGTAACAGAATACCAGGCTGGATTACAGTGAAAAATTCAACGTGATGTTTGTAATTCAGTGGGCACAGAGGGAGAGTGCTGCCAGTGAGCTGAGTTTTGCCTGAAATCAGCAGTAATCCTGCAGGATTCCTTAAAATTAATGACAGAGGGAGCAAACTGACATCTGGGCATCTCCCCTTCACATTAAACCTCCCAGCTGCCTGTTGTGATTTTATATGCTGTCTGAGCAGCCTTATGTTCCTGCATGTAGCGCTGATTCTGAGCTTTAAACCCAGAGAATGCATGAACCTCTGATCCATATATCTTGTTTAGTGGAAGCAAACATTTCATACGGCTGCTCTTTCACCTCACCTGCTAGATAAGAGTTTCCAAGGCCATACAGCAAATAGAAAAGAAGAAAAATGACTGAATGAGTTAAAGAAAACAAATTTACATTTATGATCCATTAACTTTGTGAAAAACATTAGCTAGGAAAATTATAATGGTTTTATAACATTTTATAATAAGTTTGAGTCATCACTTTCAATGAATGATGGCAGTTTTGTAAGTTCATTCTAAACGTGGAACGTGCCACCCATATTTATATTTATTGTGAAAATGTATGAAAATGTGTCATACTTCAAGTCACTGCATAAACTAAAGCAGTGATTCCCAACCAGGACTCAGGAGTACCAGTAGACCTAACGTATCACGTATTACAATTGAGAATTTGTGAAAACTACTAAGCCTGTGAGCACAGAAAGTAAAAGGAGTTAAAAAAGCTAAAAGTAATAAAAAAACTGTTGAAACCTCCAGGTTCTGCCACTCCACGTAATATGAATGCAAAAAGGGAAAAAATGAGGCCAAGCCTAAATATCCACCTTTATATAATTAACAGTGTTAAATAACACCCAGTTTAGAATCAGTTTATATGAACATGTTTGGATCATGTTGAGTGGTGGCGATGAAGGGGTACTTGAGCTAACGCGACAGGGTTGTGGGGCCGCAGACAAAAAAGGTTGGAACCACTGAACTGATACTGGATTAATTTACAATTTATTTTTTCTGTTCAGTGTTTCCATGATCTGATCCACATCCATTCCCCGGCTGTGACATGGATTCGTTTGTGATCACTGAATCCATTCTCACCATTGTGATGAACTGAAGCCATTTACTAAAACTAAATTATAGAAACATAAAACTGGGACAAACTAGTGTTGCACAGTAGAAATTACAGTATATCGCAATGCAGTAGAAATAGGGTCGCCAGCATCCAGCCGTCTCAGTAATGGCTGAGGTTTGAGGGTTGAATTAAGTGGTCATAGCTATGTCTTACATTATAGATAAGGGATAGAGAGGGTCTTAAGTGGATGGATAGACCCCTTGAGTGCCCTCTGTGTGTGTTTTTGTGTCTAACCAAAGTGCACTACAAAATCTAATTATTTTTTTCTAGTCACATAATGTAACAACTGAGCCATTATGGTTTTAAACCCCTGTCTAAAACATGACGAATGACGGCCTGTTTCATTTCACCCTCTTTTTCCTTGCAAGTGTTAGCGTTGGCGAGGGAACTATTGCTAGGTTTTTAGTGAATGTGAAGAGTTTCATTTGGGTTTTATGTGTTGTTCTTACAGTTTGTTATGCCTGTCTTGTTTCATGGCCTAACTTTTTCTGTTCCTTTTAGAACAAGTTTCTGTCGAGTTTTATGTAAAGTAGACATATTTCAAAGATAATTTGGAACAATTTAGTTGGAAAACAACTTGAGAAGTTAAAGTAAAAGCAAACACAATGCCTTATCAACTCTACATTTCTGTCAGTAAAACGGACAAAAAATACAGAAAAACAACTGTTTCTGTAGGGATAACTGGGTCTAAGAGTATATGGACTTTCTATCAATGGAGCAAGCAGATTATACTCTCCAGCTAAATTATACTGGACAAAATGTGCTGTGGTACATGTCAGGTTTGGTTGCTTATTGTCTGCTGAAGAAAACTGTAAAATAAAAAAATAACACATAGATGATGAATGGTGGACACAAAAACAGCGCCTCTGTATCTAAATGAGAATGTAAATCATATTTTTAGGACATGGAAGATGACGATGCTTAGACTGTGTTGTAGAGTTTGAGTAAATAACTGAACAAGTTTAAAACAAGTCTGAATAAATGATAAATAGATAAAGTCTGTATTTTGTTGATGCTCTTTAAAAGTGTAAAAGTGATATCTAAAAGTTAGCGTTACTGTGTGCATGTTCATCCAGACTTGCTGTCTCTCTTGCACAGTTGCACCAGTAGCTGAGAGACAGACGGGGTGTCCCCTGGGAACGAGAGTGGAGACGCATCTAGGCCATTGATTTTCAATGTACCCTTGGTCTTCTAATGGGCTGCATGAGCAGAGGAGAATCAGACCTGGATGAATGGGGCACAGGCTTGCACCACGAAAACCTACTGACGCTCATTTAGTCCACACTCAGCCTGCTTTCTCCTGTACATGACTCTGAGCACTTAAAACTCAGCACTCCACTCTGACACTATATCCCTTTGTCTCTAGTTACATATTTTCCCACTCCCTCTAATCTCTCAGAGCACTTACTCATACGCTTACTGACACTCATACACACAAACATGCGCGGGTTGCGCATGTTTAGTAGAAAAAACAGCACACATACTAACAACCCAGTCCCCCCACGATCTGCACTTCTATCCAAAAAGCCTCTGACACGCTACAACACTATTTACTCCACTCGTTTCTGTCATGGAGCCAGGTGCCACTCACACACAGATGCTCGCCCAGAGCACATCTGTGTAGTACTTTCAAGAAGCCGACATGTAATTGGGGTCATAAAAGCTGCTCATGAATGAATGATGGATTGTAGGCAATTGAAGGCAATCTCAGCCACAGACCCCGTCGACCTGGGATGGAAGGATGGATGCAACAGGGGTCTTTAAAGGGCTTCCAGCACCAGCGATGTTGGCACAGTTTGTGACAGAAAGAGCAGCATGTGTATAGTGAGTGTGTGTGCAAGCGAGCATCCGTGTGTAGGTTTAAAAACGGAGCTGTTGTTATTGACTTGTCAAGCCCTCAAGGAAGTATCACACAATTCAGGTCACATGTTTCTGAACAGGAAGCTGCCTGGAGGACAGAGTTCTCCAGGCAACCTCAATGCATTCCTCCGTTGCTCACTGTTTTAAGGTGTGACACTGCAGGTTGAGCCGGTTGCTTTTCAACTCTTACCTCACACTCTCACATGCTCGGCTGTGAAACCTGAATGTTTTGGTGGCTTGCGTTTTTCATGGCAGGAGTAGGCTTTTTGTCATCGGCCAGCCACAGAGGAAAATAAACTTACCGCAGTTATCGCATCATGGACAAAAAAGTTATGTTGTGGAGTTGCTAATTATTCAGCATAATTAGTCACTATGTGAATTATGTTGCTAAAACCATCTTAATTAAGAAAGGTTCTTTAAACCTGCGATTACAGATTTTTTGGCACTGACATAGTATCATCTTAAAGCTGGGGTAGGCAAAATCTGTGAACCTTCCGCCTCTCTCTCTGCTGCCTCGTATCACTCCGCTAAGCCCCTCCCACCAAACCCATAACTTCGACCGGCAGCAGAAGGAATCGGTTCCCCTGCGAAACCTTATCCCTCTTAGGGTTCACTCTCCACGGCGTGAGCCTCACCGAGACCCCGGTCACTCTCGCTGCGACTTGTCTTCTCAAAGATGCCCCTCCAGCGCTTCGCGGCCGCAGAGCAGAGCGCCCCAGGCTT
>LKNJ01001364.1:219474-234008 GCA_002120245.1 Maccullochella peelii | reverse complement strand
AGGCACCTTCACGCAATACAAAGTCAATGGAGAGCGATGACTTCAATGCGCTCTGTCTCTATAGATTTTACAATGGGATGACATCACATCAACAACGCTCTGGAAAAGTTTTGCAAATATTAAACCTTCATGGTTTAAAAATTAATAATTTAAATAATTGACCTTGTTTGCAGTTTGAGGTGTCCTGTCAACAGTTTTACACACGTTTCTTTTATAATGGTGATCTATGGAGAAAATGCCTTTTGGGCCGCAGGGGATTTTTTTTTTGGTTCAGTAGGCCACTGGGGAAAATTAGCAGGAATCTTTTATCTCTTTATACATCCATGAGTAACAGCAACAACCATGTACAGTATTTGTTGATATCAAAAAGTACCGATAACCGATAAAGTTTGTGCACAAAGGGGAAAATAAAAGTGAAAGGCGTGGTAACTTTTTCAATACGGGAGTAAGACAGGCATCATTGCATCTTTAACCATTATAGTATATATGACATTTACACGCATTCACCCAAACAGGGGTACACCATTAACAAGGCTAACAACGTAATCCTTTGTGCATGAAAAGGTATAAAGAAGGTAACTAATAAATCATAGGCTGTTACACTTACTGTAGTAACACAACTAAAGATTAAATGACAGAACAAAAGAATATCTGCCTGAAATAATAACTCTACACTAAATATTGAAAAAGCTATTCTATCTGTCAGTGTTTATCTAAAACTACATTTCATCAACACAAGATACTGACTGCTGTCTCTGGAAGACTGCATCTGTACTCATGACCGTGCAGTTTATATTTGAGGTTAGTAGGGGTTTTTTAATTAGCAACATGGGGATTCCAATTAATTTATTTATTTTTTCTTTCAGGGATCACCACTGTCCTGACCATGACAACCATCAACACCCATTTAAGGGAGACTCTGCCCAAGATCCCCTACGTCAAAGCTATAGACATGTACCTGATGGGCTGCTTTGTGTTTGTCTTCCTGGCTCTGCTGGAATATGCCTTCGTCAACTACATCTTCTTTGGAAGGGGTCCTCAGATGCAGAAGAAACTGGCTGAGAAGGCACAGAAGGCAAATAATGACCGGGAAAAAATAGATAGACCCAAGGTGAGAGTCCTTTCCAAACACCAGAGAATCAAGAAACACTCAACATTTCACAGGTTCAGAACAATGGGCTGTGGTGTTTTTAACTAACTGCAGTAAAGCTAATCTTTAATGTAGGACTCGTTGTTGTGCATATCATTTGAAAATTCCCAACGTTGGCGCCCCCAGTGGTCGTAAGTCACTGTGGACCCTTGCTAAACCAAGATGAGTAGCATGTATGTAGATAAGTCTGTTAACATGTACTGCACAGTGGAGCAATTCTCCATGGCCATGTGCCATATGTAATGATAAGTCATTTTAACAAAAGTAGCATTAAGCAAGGCTTTGTTCCAAATATTAAATTGCAATCATTCAGTCAAATTAAAATTACATTTCTTATTTGTGTGCACATGATGTAAGAAAAAAATAATGGCTGCTCCAGCAATTTAGTTTTGCACTCATAAGAGACAGATTTTAAAAAGGAAAATGGGATATCCTGATCTTTAGTCCCTCGTAAGGTTTAAGGTCCAAAGACGATAATATCCTTTATTTCCCAAAAACTTCCAATAGCATCTTTTCATTGGACCCTTACTGCCTGGTTAACACCCACGTCTTTCAAACTTTAACATATGCTTCCTGTTAGAAATTTGTAATCTCTAAGATGAAATAATCCTGATGACATCACTAGGGTTGTTATCTCAGACTTGACAAAGTTTCTCCAGAGCCACAGAAGACATTATGCAACTGTTTTCACAGGCTGAATAGTCCTCTATAACTAGTAAACTGACCCTTATTTGTAAAACTGGTGGAGTGGCCCTTTAAAATGTAATGGTCAACTTTTATTTCACATTCCCTTTCCATTTCACAATGTATCATTGCAGTCACAATTACAGTTAAAACAGATATCCGATGACAAATTGCATTTTCATTAGAAAATGCAATGGTTTACTCAAAGCCTGGTTTCTGAAAATCTGTCGTTGTTCTTCAAAATTAGGAACTGGTGGGCTAAAACCAAGATTAGCCTCCGTAAGCAGAGCTGTCTTACTCCTAATGACAGAGGACGCAACATTCAGAGGTCAACAATTAAGCAGTATCACTACCTGAAAGATCCACTGTCATTTATGAACTCCTACGAAGTGATAATGGAAGCTCCAAAAGTACATTTCACATACATTTGTATTTTAAAAATGGCAGGATTATGTGTTGGAGTACATTGCAAATGATGTCAGTGGATTACAGTTAAATGTTAACAGTACAGTTATAATGTCAACAGTAATGATGCATTTTTAAACATTTTATTTATTTTCATCTATGTCATGTGCACATTGGTGGAAATGAAATCTGACTTTGATTAAATGATTTCAAATGAATTGTCAACACTGGACTTGTCTGGTCCATACAAACGAACAACTTCCTGTTTCTCCCATCGAGACGTTTGTGCCCGCTGTGATTCTCGGCCTCCTGATTGTGAAGCTCTGTGAACGCCTCAGCTAACACCTGACCAAAGCTCAGACAAAAGAGGTTTCTGTTTGTGTTTCTCCCCGGCTAGTCCGTTCTGGAAAGAAGCAATTGCAAGTCTTCGTCTGTTAAACAGTCCAATCAGGTACAAGGGCGTCGTCACTCACGACGGGTGAGTGTCTGTCACTGCCTGTTGTGTCACATCTGTGAAACCTCCACTGAAACTTTGCTGCTGCAGGGCAAAGTTTGACCTCCTCATTTAACAAAGGAACATATCTAAATACACAGCATCTCACCCAGTCATATCTGTCATAATCACCCCCACATATAAGTATATTTCTCTTTTCATCCCCTCTTCCTCTGTGGTGTTTTACCTTTTTCTTGTCTTTATGTGTTTGTGGCCCTAATATCCTGTACAGTAAATGCAAACAAACCACTCTATAAGGAAGGATTTTTATCTTTGTTTTGTCTTTATTATATCATGTTGTATGATATAATAAAGTCTATTGTCTCTTAGTAACTGATAAACAAAGTTGAGGATTTAGCAATAGATTATGATGCGTGCACGGGGATAAAATATTTATCCCCGTTTGATGGTCACAAGACCAGAACATAAAACGGCCTCTTTGCTTCTTACAACAATGATATGAAAATTACATTTCACCCTCCATCTTATGCTTCTTTTCTAGAGTTTAATACGAGTTTAATAAATATGCCTTTAACCTTCTCCATTATTAAGATTAAGAGCAACCGAAAATATCTTAGTAAATGAGAGGAAGGAAGGTCATATTTCTGTTGCAGTCGTCTAAATGAGAATCTTTAAATAAATGAGCTTTTATCCCGTCAGCATGCTATAACTTAAATACATCACCATTACATATAGTGAAGCATTGGTTTTTCCATAAGGGTAATGAGGGAGAGTGTGTCAGTGTAATTCACAGCTTGTTGGGACCATTTCCAAATCCGAACTCTGTTTGGAATGGTTGGATTAGTGGTCACTTTCATGGATTCAAGTAAAAAAATAAGGCAAATGTTAAGGATTTTATTCTGGATCTGTAGGGTGAGAATTTTACCTGGTTTAGGGAGCTGTGTATCTCTATGATAAAGCCTGTTGGAATTTGCTGTGATAAAATACTATTTATATGTTTTGTGTCCAATGAAGTATAGACCCTACAAATAATCAGTTCAAGGACTTAATAAGACACAAGATTGCACCAAGTTTTTATATCATAGTCATGAGGTCTGAGTTTGATCTCAAAATGTCAGAGTAAAAAAATAAGAATTCACCTTGTCATCTCCTCTCATGTCCTGTAACCACATTGTTGTATTGCTGTGTACATCTTGTGCCTCTATTCTTGCCACATATGTCTGAATGATTTATATGTTTTTGTGTGGGAAAATGACATTAGTATCAGAGCCATCCAGTCCAACCTTGAGCTGATTTGTGAGAAGTGATTTAACTTTGGGACAGGAAACCTGGTTTTGAAGGCAGCTCTCTGTTTCTCAGTCAGCCTGCTAGAAGACGCCGGCCCCGGGGCCTGACGCATGCTGCACATGTGTCATCAGTCACTGAAGCCTCAGCTCACAGCCCATTTTTAACACCGCTCCTGTCCATTGTGCCTAGGTCGACTCCCAGGGGAACATTTTGCTGACAACCTTGGAGATCCACAACGAGGTGGGAGGGAATGAGATCACAACCACCGTGAGCGAGCCCCACAACTCCTCCTCCATGGTGTCCGACAACTCGGGGGTCCAGTACAGGAAGCCGAGCGGGCCGCGCGAGTCGGGCCGCCCCAGCCTGGACAGGAACGCACACCTAAAGAAAACCCGCCTGCGGAGGCGATCCTCGCAGCTCAAAATCAAAATCCCAGACCTCACCGATGTGAACGCCATCGACAGATTGTCACGGATAATATTCCCCTTCAGCTTCTCCCTCTTCAACTTAATCTACTGGCTTTACTACGTCAATTAATACGCTGATGTTTTTTAAACCCATCTCTGTCTCGTTTTTGTTTTTTAATGAGAGAAGACTTCTTTATGTAAGGAACATAATATGGTAAAATCCTTATGAACTGTTTTTTATCATAGCTTTGGTGACAGACACAAGGACTTATCTACAGAACATGTATTTTACAGAGACTTTCATGTACTGTAAATGACTCTCTGCTCTGACTCCTGTGAAGACCTGGGGCATTGTATCTCATGGGTAGAGGCACAGACTGTTTGTGGTGTTTGTTTTGTCACTGTAATACAACTTACTGCTAATGACAAGACAGCTGACAAAGACTTATAGTATTATTACATCTTAGTAATTGTCTGTTAATCTGCACATGGACAAATATGATCATATAAACACAGACTCTGAGTTTAAGATCTGGCAAGGGTTTTGCAATGAAACCAGACTTAAAGGAATGGTTCAGTCTTTTGGGAAATACGCCTATTCGCTTTCTTGCCGAGAGTTAGATGAGAAGGATGACACCACATGTATGTATGCTAAATATGAAGCTATAGCCAGCAGCCTGTTAGCTTAGCTTAGCTTAGCATAAAGACTGGAAGCAGGGCAAAACAGCTAAGCGTATTTCCTAAAATCTCAGAACTATTCCTTTAATTTGCCTTGGAGGTGATGCCACCAACTGTTCAACTGCTGTGACCTTGCTGCTATGATTAACAGGGGATTTAACACTGTGCAAGGATGTCAAAAGTAACTTTGAAACCCCAGTTTTTATTAACAAGGGAGAGGCTAATGGAATCCATGCCAGCATTTTATAAAAGTGTCATTCTCTCATTCACTGCCATTATTTCAAGGCATATTTCAACATTTTGGGATGTAGGCTTATTTGCTTTCTTGCTGAGATTTAGATAGTTTGAGTAGAATACCACTCAAACTGACTGAGTGGTATGATGCCACTCAGTCAGTCATCTTAGCCTAGCATAAAGACTGGAAACGGGGGAAACAGCTAGCCGGGCTCTGTCCAAATGAAAATGATCTGCCTACCAGCACCTCTAAAGCTCACTAATCAACACATTTAATCCTGTTTGTTTAATTCACACATGAACAGAAATGTAAAACCAAGTTTTGAGTTTTGTGCTGCAAAAATTTCTTGGCCGGACACTGATTTCCACTGATTGTCGTTTTTACATTTCTGTGTGTGTACAGATTAAACAAACAAGATTTTACGTGTTAATTAGTGAGCTTTAGAGGTGTTAACTTTGGACAGAGCCCAGCTAGTTGTTTCCTTCTGTTTCCCGTCTTTATGCTAAGCTAGGCTAACCGGCTGCTGGCTGTAGCTTCATATTTAGCGTCATGAGAGTGGTATCAATCTTTTCATCTCACTCTCAATGAGAAAGTGAATTTGAGTGTTTCCCAAAATATCAAACTATGTCTTTAACATTTACAATTACCCATTTGCTAATGCTTTTCAGTATTCAAAAAGCATGCCATATACCCAACAACAAATTACACACATGACAGTAGAACAAAGGTCCCCAGGCTTCTGCAGTAAACATATACAATATCTGATCAGTTTACACTATTTCACTCTTTTGTCATTGTGCTTTCAGGACTGCTGTCACAATATTTTATTGATTTTGTGAAACACGTATTCAATACAGCATAATTCACATGGCCTTTTTTTCTTTCAGACTGCTTGTTGTATTGGGGACTAAGTGCAGACTCTTTTTTGCAGACATCTCATGTCAGATTTCAATCAACCATAACATTCAGATTTCTTGATTCTCCATGAAATGCAATGTACATACTGTAACTGCTACATTTTCTTTCAGTTCACATTAATTACATGGCTTTGTTGTCAACAGTGTTTTGCTCAGTGATTTCTGGCCTCGCTGTTTTGTTTTGTTAGTCTTTACACAACATTTTGATTTCCTATTTGTGTTGTAAATATAAAACACAATGTCACACCTTGTGATCATTTCCATTCTTTCCTAAAGAAGTAAGTAGATCATGTGAAATAGTCTAAGTGAAGAAGGAATTGGGGGGTATATAGTATCTCCAAAACAGCAACTGTTGGCATACACAGCTCGCAATGCACCATCTGCACTGCTCGACTGAGCGGCTCGCAGCGCGTAGGAGTGACACCACCTGTCAGAAGTCCACTCAGCTCAACGACTCCCGTGTGCAGCCGCCTGACGGAGCCCAACATCCCGTAACAGATCAAACAAAAACGCATAACGAAAGTACCGGGCCGGGCTTGATATTTTTACTGCACTTGAATTTCTTCAATGTTCCTTTAAATTGTTGTTCAGTGCAGAATGTTTGGTAATTGCCAGTCAGGACTTCAACTACTTTTATTTGCCGTTACTATGCTGGCTCTGCAAATATACATTTCTGCCGTGTGTCATAAACAAAAGATACAGATTTGACTTGACAAAGGCTTAATGGGTAACTCATTCCTTCAACCCTCTCTATTTAGCATTTATAAGCAATGAGTAAACTCTTACATTATAATGTAGTTGTTAGCAGATATAAAGACATTTTAAGTGTTTATTAACAGAAAACAGATAATGAATTACAAATCATTCACAGGTGTGTTTAAAACTATTTAGAAATGTTTGAAACTCATGAAGACATGTTGAGCTTTAAGGTTTTATTCTTGTCCTTGGAAATAGCATTATATTATTATATCATATAGTTTAACCAAAAAAAAATCAAACTCAAGGTCCTCTTACTAGATTTGTCCCTAATAAAATGTAGTTAATAAATACTCGTATTTATACGATCACAAGTGTGTTATATTATACTGTCCATCACTAACTGTTTAAACATTGATTACTGATGCTTCATGGGAGAAGCTATAGTTGCTGACATATGTATCAAACAATTTAGGTCAAAAAAATGCCCTTATCTGCTCAACACTACATTATAATGTGTTAAAAAAATGTTTTTGCTTATAAATGCAAAATAAGGGTTAGGTTTGATACAGTATAAAGGTTTACCGACTTGCACTCAACAGAAACACACTGTGTTGAATAATAATGAATATCATGTTAACCTGCTCACTGACCAAAAGAATGTAAGATCTCAGCTGTTTCTAGCAGGTCTACACAGCAAAACTCTGATTGTACAGGAGTTGAAACAAGACTACAAACAAAAATGAAATGCCCCCACATCTTAAAAAATCTGTTGTAGATAAACAATATAAATATAAAGCTAACATCTCATGAAAACAGCCTATTTCTAATCATCAATACCTCATCAAGAGTCTACAGCTACGCTAGCAGCCCTGTGAGGCTGTACTTAGGCTGCTTGCGCTAAATGCTAACGTCTGCATGCTAACATGCTGATGTTTAGCAGGTAATATGTTAACCATGTTCACCATCTTAGTTTAGTGTGTTAGCATGCTAACATTTGCAAATTAGCATTAAACGCAAAGTGTAGCAGAGGCTGATGGGAAGTTTTGCAGGTAGATCACCAGAGTCATTCATCCTCTGGGGACCATGAATGTCAACAAAATTTTGTCACAATCCATCTAGTAGATTTTGAGATATTTCACATAATAAGTGAAAAGTATGGCTGGTACAAAATTTTATGGCAATCTGTCCGATTGTTCTTGAGTCATTTGACCCAAGACAACAGATGTAAACCACATGGTGATGTTAGAGGAAAAATCAGGGGATCACCAAATTCAGTAGGATTCATCCTCTTGGGATCATGAATGTCTGTACAAAATTTCATGGCAATCCCTCCAATAATTGTTAAGATGTTGCAGTCGACGAAAATGATGGACCGACTGACTGACGACCGACCAACATTGCTAGCATGGCTAAAAATCCACTTGAACTGGCTATGACATCAAAAATATACTCAGAAATAAACCAGAGTTTGTAACCACCTTTCATACAGCATGTATATTTACGGCATAATAAAGTCAAAGCATAAATGATCTTCCGCAGCCGTGGATACCATAAACCAGCCCTGAGATGCCATTTTCTTGCGGGACCTCATCAGCAGAAACAGGACTGAAACGACCATAACAGAGATATAATCGCTGTTTTACTGTGTGTGTATCAACACCAGTGAGTCCATGGCACAGCGGCACTCAAATGAGCAACGCTGATATAATTTTCATAAGAGAGCTGTAACCATGCCTTTACTCATTCATTACTCATCCGCATTCTTCATTTATTCTCTCCGTCTTTTCTCTGCTGTATTATATTTGAACAGACGTTCGTCATTCGAATCTCATTTCGGTCACTACGCCTGCTTGCTCCTTATTCCCCTGCTCGTGTTAATGTTGTGATTGGTGTAGTGTGGGATGAATGGATTGGAGAATTCGGGCTGCGTGATATGCTGGAGCCGCAATAATTCAGTTTGCAAATTATGTCTGATTTATAGTCACGCACTTCAGATAAATGAAAAGCAGGTGTTTGCTTCACTGTGTGCTGTACATTATGATGATGTGACACGCAAGTAGCAGATTTTAGGACTTAAATTTCTCTCACTCTCTCTCTTACATGAGCATGAAATCTGAATTCTGGAAGCTCCGGTCCTCTGCACTCTGATTAAATGGCTTTGTTCTGGTGACAGATGAGATTAATCAACCCACAGGAACAATTCTGGGATGTAATAACTAATGACGATTGAATGAAACAGGGATATTGTACACGTAGCAATCCCCTGTCTTTCTTAATACTACAATATCCAATCATATTTTAGATAATAGTGCCTTCCGACTTTGGTTCAACAGTTTGGGGAAGTGCCCTTTCCTGTTTTAACATAACATGCACAAAGCCGGCTCCATAAAGTTTTCTGAGCTTGGCGCCCTGAATTCAACTCCATCCAACACCTTTGGGATGAACTGGAATACACACTTACTTTTGGACATGTGGTGTGTTTTCATTCCAGGTATTCAGAGAATATTTATGTTGCTTAATTTTTGATTTATACTGTACAGATCTTTGACATCAAAAAGCCAAAAGGAGTGCGACAAAATGTTCAAATGTCAGGGAAAACTAACAGAAATTAATAGTAGCGCTTTAGCAATTCAACAGTTTCCTAATAATCTCTAATAATTTCCTCAGACGCCTCTGGAGCGAGACTTTCTGTTTCTGGTTAAACAAAAAGGATCTTACTCTTTTTTCTCTGTAGGGATCCTTTCCATGATGTTGTCAGACACTTCAAATAACAGTCTGAGCCCGTCAGTGGCAAAAACAAGCACTTTTAGTGGACGGACTTTTCACGAGCGCAATTGCCCCAAAGGATTACATTGCAGCCATTGCAGTCCGTTTGCGGATGCTGACGGAGGCGATCTACTGGACCAATTCCAAAAGTAATGGTAAGTATTAGTCAAATTTGTAAAAAATAGGGCCCAGGTTTAAAAATACTTGCTTCAGCTTAGAGTTTCCCTTTAAGCTGAAGCTAGTATGAGGCTTCAGCAGTCTGAGTTTGACAGAAAAAGTGATTATCTTCCAGAGTTACAGTCTTTTGAGTACCAAATTCACAGAAAGAGGACTGCGGATTTTGTCATTCATCACTTATGCTGAAATGGCATTAGGAGGGGATCCCTTCATGGTCAGTACGAACAGGAGGAAGAATCACAACAACCAATAACTGTTTTAATGTGCATATGAGTTTGTGAATATGGTTTTAAGATAGACTTGAAAAATTGTAAACCTATCCTTTAATAATGAATGAATATTGACACTGTTCTAACTAAAACACCTGTTGCATTACCAAACAAACCTGCACAATCAGCATTTGTTGTGCATCATTACCAAAGGACTGCATACTGCCAAACAACTGAAAGCTTTTGGTTCAAACTATGATTTTAAAGCACAGAACAGCCACGAAAAATGTCAACCAATGGCTGCACAATGATGACGAAACTGACAACATCAAAGCAGGCCCACAGTGTGTTCAGAAATGACAACTTTTTGGAGAAAGTCTGGTAAAATCCCTGAGGATGCTGGACTGTAAACCCTCCTCAAACAACACCACTTTGAGGACATGACTGTATAATTGGGGTTTTTACGGGGAAACTGTCAGAAGGGTGGGTGACAGAGTGCCACTCAGTAATTGGCATGTAAATCAGGGATCAGATGGTACAAGGCTAGTAGGGAAGAGAGTGGAGTTTTTTGACTGAAATGAAAGTAAACAGTGAGGTATTTTTAACCATGAGATACGAACATAATACTAAAGATTAAGGTATAAGTGAATTATTGTTCGAATGAAAAAAAGTAATTTTTCTGTTTGTTTCTCACCTCCATATCTTCAGATTCTCTCCTAATGAACCTCAGGGCATGTGTGAGCAATAAAAGCAATAAAGGGAACAAGTCAGAGACCTGATTGGGCTTCTCTGGGAAACTCAGAGGAAGATAATTAGAACGAAGCAATAACACGTTTCTGGGTATAATGAGACAGACAGTTTGAATATCTGTACTTTCACGCAGGATAATTCATCTTAATTAGTGATATTAAAACTGGAGGCGGGAGCAACAACAGCAGCTGCCGTGTGAGTAATCCCCCAAGGGCAGGTGGACCAATAACCAGGAGGCAAGGTTGCAAACACAAATTGGATCTCCAGGTTCACCAAAGAAGCCCTTCATCACCAACGGAATGTGAGCGCTCAACGAAGATGTATGATACTGATATCACTGGCAGCAGGAACGAAGCCTGTGGAAAATTACAATTTGTTAAAGCTATATGGTGTAAATTTTTCCAAATAGTTTAGACTTTATGACCTTTGCTAGTTCTTTTTGTGACTGGCTGTTATATATATATAGAGACACTTTTGCACACACTTGCCAAAGAGCGTCAATCACAATAGCTACTGTTGCTAGGAGAATGTGACACAATTTTATAGCCTCATATGGCATCTGATGGATTGGTTTCATACACTTTATATCTTAACAAACTGTAAAATATAAAATAAATAGAATATTAAATAAAAATTGGTTAGACTGTAGGGATTTTGGCCAAAGTAGGCCTTTACATGCAGATATTCACCTTTTTATTAAATGTGTCATTTTAGATTAAAGGATAGGTTCACATTTATTCAAGTTAAAACAATACTCACATGCCCATGTGACACTGGAAGTGTTATTGGTTGCTGTCATTTTTCCCACTGTCCATAGTGACTGAAGAGATACCTTCCTGAAGAAACACAAACGTTCCCTCTTTGTGTTACTTTCCCTTTGCTGCAGCTCACTGTCTGTGGAAATGTATCCACTTCACTCCCATTTCAACATGTATTGATTATCATCACCTGACTTTGGTTTATGTAAGTCTAAAGTTAACAAGACAGAATGCTATAGATGACAAGTAGTGCTTAAAGGATCATATTCAGTGTAAAGTGAATATTGGTTAATGGATGCACGCTACAAGAAATAATGAAATTATACTTTACAATCCTTCAGACACATTTGACTTAGAAAATACAAGTTCCCCTATTAAGCATTTATTAGCAGTGATGATGCAACATGGGAAATGTAGGATTCAGTATTTTGGGGCTTGAACCATACTAGCGACTACAATTCAGGATACTTTGATTTTTACCTTTTCCTTTTTTAATCTGATCAGTTGTGAGTCCCCCAACGTTATGGAAGTGCATGACTAAATCACTGGAGTGTCCCTTTAAAGTATGCGATACAAATAACAGCAAAGTGAAGCAAAGCAATGCAAAGCTTTTTTTTCTTTGTCAAAAATGTCCGATCATCCTTAATAAAAACAAACAAATAAAGTTAAATTTCACTATGACTTTTTTATTTCCCAGCTTTATTAAAATCCTTTTATGTTCTCATATGATTTATGCAAATGGCCAATGCAGATGTGTAGCTCCGCCCTCTCATTACCAAGAACACCATTAAGCTGACAAGAAAGTAAACTATTGAGACAAATGTACAGCGGGTTCACAGTATTACTGTCATGCTGGTTACAACTTAGCACCTGAACTCATCACTTTTATTAGCATACCTCAGCGCTGCTCACCAGCTGGGCTGCAGTGTGTCCAGATGGTTCTGCCGCATTCGCACACCAAGATATACAGCCCATTGGTTATAGATGCGTGGAGAGCTGAAATGGTTTAAATTGAATTTTCTTCTAATAAATGTGTCATGTAATCATTGATATACTACAAAACATATTATTTTGTAACTATCAGCCCCTTGGTAGCGGCTGGGTATGAAAAATGAGCTCTCAGTATGTTTTTTTCTGAAAAACTTCCCATGAACTCAAACAATTTGTAACCCTCACTTCAGTCTACAGACTGTGGATCTGTGCGCATGAATATTTTAGCACCACAGAGGTGAATAAGGGTCAAATCATACGTGGTCACATACATTGTAGGATTAACCTTTGAACTAATTACATGAACCTGATCGCACTTCATCCCTCTCAGTGAATCTCTTCAGTGTGCTTTTGGCATTTAAAAAGACTGACGCATCCAAAAACACACTGCACTGTGCTTACTTTACCTTACTTATGTGTTTTCAGTGATTGATAGAGCAGGATGTAATAAACAATCACTAAAAGAAATTGGAAATTCAACCCATTTTAATGTTAAATGTTAATAAATTGTTGATTGCGGTCAGAGGTTAAAATGATGGATGATGTTTCCTCATCAGAAAATTACACATTACTGCATTGTTATATGTTAAAGTCTTATCATATATCAGCGCTGTTAATAAATTCAAAAATAATTAACTTTGTCTTAGTAACTGGTTCATAAGTTGTCATTCCTGCATCCAAATTAAACTAATCTGGTTACCATGACAGTCTTTGACCCCATTAGCTATAAACCCTGGGAACTGTACTACATACTAACACCTTCTACCTTCTGCCCTGATTCTCTGCCTGCCAACTGCCATGTCTGATCTGCTTCTGTGTTATGAACCCACCACCTACACCGCCAGCCTCTTTGTGAAACTGTAGACTTTGAGGGTTTGAAATGGTTTAGTATGAATATCAACATGCATATGTTCTGGGCGTTAGTAGGAGGTTGAGGTCCTGTGGTCCTTTAGGTGGAGTGTCTCATTTGAGAGAAACCTGGACCCAGAATTGCCTCAGTGAAGGGGTCAAAGTCCACACCTCAGCCATTGCTGCTTGTTAATTATCAGTTGTACACACACACACAAACACAATACACACAATTTCCTGCTCTTAAAATACATGTGTGTTCCCTAATAGTGACTGGTGTTCATTTTATTGATATTAGCATATTTTTTAGCCATGCTAGGGATGGCACTGAAATATCTCAACAACTATTGGATGGATTGACATTCATGGTCCCCAGAGGATGAATTCTTCTGACTTCAGTAATCCTCTGACCTTTTCTCTAGCGCCACTATGAGGTTGACATTTGTGGTTTTAACTGAAGTATCTCCACAACTATTGAATGGATTGCCATGAAATTTGGTAGAGACAATCATTTTCCCCGCAGGATGAACTGAAATAACTTTCATGATCCTTTAACTTGTAATCACACACCATCCTCTGGTAAAAATTTCAAATTTGTCCAATATTTTGCTTTATGACCAAATACTTGCCAAACTAATGACATTCTCATCAGCCTCAGCTGTATTTTGTGTTTAGTGCTATTTAGCCAATATTAGCATGCTAACATGTTAAACTAAGATGGTGAGCATGGTTGACATTATACCTGCTAAACATCAGCACGTTTAGCATTGTCATTAAGAGCACGTTAGCATGCTGGCATTAGAATTTCACTCAATGCACCACTTTGCCTAAGTATCTCCTAACAGTGCCACTAGCGTTGCTTTATTCTCTTGTTTTACTTTGATATTTTTTGTTATTATTAATTTAAGATTCAGACTCTCACATGATGTAGCAAAGGTTAACTTGCAACATTAGTTTTTTCCTCTTTATATCAGCACACCATGAAAAACATGCTCATTATACTGGAAAATTAAAGCTGAAGTGAAATGGTGTGGAATTGAAAAGCGACTGTGCAATGCAGCAAAAGTCCTTGTTTTGTTGTTGTTTTTATTGTGTGGTTAGTGTTTGTGAGCAGCCAGA
>LKNJ01001364.1:149694-219174 GCA_002120245.1 Maccullochella peelii | reverse complement strand
TATATACATATATATATACGGTTTTCCCATCAGTTTCAAGCGTGGAGCTGAAAAAGGCTTGGTAAGCAGTTGGTGCGCTCCAGAAAACTCACCATTAGTTCAAGGTCAGTAACCAACATAGGAACTGGACGATGATTGCAGATGTATTTAATGAATTTCACACACAATTCAGTGATGAGGAAACATGAACTATAATCATTCACTGTAGAATTTAAATAGGTTTATAATCGATTAGAAGGAAGTGGTGGTGTTCTTTTAAAATGATCACGTTATTTTTGCAGTGATACTATTGTTCAGTTTCATGTGGATGTATGAGGAGATAATATTTATAGAAGAGCCAACAATTCTCCAACCCTCTGCTACTGTGATGCATTTTCACCCTTTTATTCTCTACAATTGATTAGATATCTCAGAGTGGAACCTTTTTGGACTTGACTGTGCACTGTCAGCAGTCTTCGGCAAGCACAATGTCTCAGCTTTTCAATGCATCCTTTCTATCGCCTTAGTCTCTCTCCTACTTTTAACGATACAGTCATTATTGCAATCAGCAGTAATGCCCAGGTCGTTGACTCTGTTCTGCTTTAACATTTATGTGTGTGTGTGTGTGTGTGTGTGTGTGTGTGTGTGTGTGTGTGTGGCCTGAATTTGTCAGGAGGCAAAATGAATGTGATTAGTCAAGTGTTTCAAAAGAAAAGGCTGCCTGAAAATTGCAAACAAATGCAGCTCAATGAGCTCAATTATTCACTGTATCATGTACAATAAGATCTGCTTCAACCATTGTCAGAAAATGAACATGTCTTGTGTTGCAAATAACCAGCCCACAATGAGATGGACACACTGTATTTTATTTTACAAATAACTTCGAGAAGAATCCATCAATCGAGGCAGACAATGCATTCTGTATGTAACCGTGACGTGTCACCTTCTTGTTTCCCTCAGTAAGAGTGAGGTGGTTGTTAGCTGTGTCTGGGTCCAGGGTGAGATCACGGGCATCTGATGGAAAAACCAAAACACAAGTTACTAATTAATTCACAGAATTTGGCTAGGTTTCAAGTTACAATTTTTGATAATTCTGAAAATATATTGTAATATATTGTATATTGTAGAAGGGGGAACGTCAGCCAAGAGTGTTTACTCCACAAGTTACAGTGTAATTTTGTACCTTCAGTGTACAAAGGAAATACTTACTGGGTACCTATAGGCAAGTACAGGAAATAAGGAGGCAGCACATTTGCGTTTAGGGAATTATTTCAGTGATACCCTGTGCAAACTAAATAATTAGTCAGTTGCGGTCTAATCTAAAGCCTCACCATATGTTTTAAGAAAAGTTCAAAATGGAACCTGCTTAAAGCCATGGCCCATCAGGTTTCTGAAAGCGATTATTGTTTGACTTAGAGTGTGAAAAACAAAAAGCATGAAAAATGACTTACACCAAATTAGAGCACTTTTGTCTTTGATAGACTCCACATGAGAAAGTTTGGGCTTTGAAAAATCATCAGTGATCAGAATGCCCTCCTTGTAATGGTAGATGTTTGCGCCTTTGTATTTCTCATTGGCTATAGCTGCTACAAGGAACTGGAATCTTCTGTCGTTCTTCAGGGCTTTGGCAAGGTCTTTGAAAGCTTTGGCCTTTTCTCTCATGTTGGTTACCACTTCGTCAGAGAAGTACCAGTGGTCTTGTGTAGGTGGAGTGACACCCACGGTATCGTGTAGATCCATGTAGTCTGCCAATTCCTCAACATAGGCTTCAGTAGTTTCCAGTGAGGTGAAAACAAAGCACAGAGTATGCTCTACACCTGGAGCAAGAGCCTCTCTGTCCAACTCTGACTGATTTGGGACGATCTTTGTTTCCTCCATCATATCTACACAGGACATGATGACATTGACTTCTCTCTCTTTATCTTCCACCCACTTGGTTAATCTGTCAAGACTAAATGGTGACTTGTCTCTGTCTTGAAAGATTTTTTCTAATTCGCTCTCTTCTTCTTCTCCTGCCCTGACGAGGAGAAGTTTCTTTGCGATGTTCTGTTGGAGTGCGGTTGCATAATAGATACAGAGTTTCTGGAAACTGCTCACCTTTTCATGAATCTTTGGAAAATGTCCCACTACTTTGTGTTCCAGAAAATGATTGCATCTTTTTTCCAGCTGATGTAAGTCTTCCAGAGCATTCTGAAGCTTTCTTACTATTCCAACACTGATCTCAATCATCGGCTGAGGAGGTTTGCAATCCAAATACTTCAACGGCAAAAGCCAGACCTTCAGCGGAACAGCGTTCTTGCTCTTTTTCCCCAGTAGCTTGGGAAGGTTTATGTAAGTCTTCACTGCCTTTTCAAATGTAGCCGGATTGCTTTCAAGAAGGAAGTCCCCGTAGAACTTGCAGGATAATGTATCTGTCAGGGCTTTTTCTTTGTCAGTAAGCTTGATAGCGATTTTCCCCTCAATATCAAAGTCAGGAATCTTCTTTATCACAGCCTGCATGCTGCCCTGGATGTCCTGAAGGCTGCTAGCATCTAACTTCTCACTGTCAAATACAAAGAAAGCATTTGCCCCATAAAGGATGCCCGTGACCACATGTGTTGCCAAGCCCGACTCTGTATCATCTGTTTGTTGTGGATCCACGGTTCCAAGATGAATCACAGACAACTGTCTGAAAGTCGTGGTCGCTTTGTACTGAAGTGTCACTCTGCTCTGATGGTGGAATTTCTTCTTATCATTCACATACTTGGCAGATCCTCCAACTTCAACCAGTCCACTCAGGAAACTGGCCTTCAGAGAACAATCGACATCCAACAGAAAAGACTTGTCTTCAATGGAATCTGATGTAATAATTTGAAATGCACTGCTGTGCTGAGAGCTCTCCGCTGTGTGCTCTTTTAGAGTGGCTTCATCCCACAATCTGACACCTACAGAGAATGGAAAATCAGATTATTTTTTTTAAGTAGGAACATCTTTTTCCTAATATAAAGTCACAGAAAGAGCAAACGTGCTGAGAGAGCTCAACACACTGCAACTTCGGAAAATGCATGCGAACAAATAAACCACAAGCAAATTGAGAAACATGTTCACCAATTTGACAGAACAGATGTGGCATGAAGGAAAACAAGCAAATCTGTTTCCAAAACTGATGTCCACTCTAGTAATTAATAATGGGCTAAGGCTAGGCCTTTACCTCCGATGTCAGAATCATGCAATCACAATGTTAAAACTTAAATAAGGATTGTTAGCTCAGTTTCCAACTAGAGCTGAAACGATTAGTCAATTAATTAATTAGTTGAGTGACAGAAAAAGAATAGGAACTATTTTGTTTTAGTCATTTTTCAAGCAAAAATAGTGAAAACAAAATGAAAGATGTAGAAACATACTGTCACACCTTAAACAGGATATTGTGATCATATCTCCGCTTTCTACTAGCCAGTTATCCAAGAAGTGGCCTTGGATAACGTACAGTAGCATATTTAGCTGTTTTGTTGATTCTATGGCTACCAACGGTGAAGCGATGAACAATCAGCTTATCAGCACTTGCACAGTAATAAAGTTGAGCTCGTGGAACAGAACCTTGCCTATCTCAAAGCAGACACAGAGCCTGTCAGTATGGAGTCATAGGAGTGCCATAAAAAAGAATACACCTGGGAAAGAATAAGACAATAAATTTGGAAATATAAAGAGAAAAAAATAAAAGAATAAATAAATGTGGATATATAAAGACAAATAATTATTTTTCCTTTTGCTTTTCCCCTTTTACTTTTGCCTTTACATTATTGCTTTTGCTTTTCCCACATTGCTGTTCCTCCACATACTGAGCAAGTGTTGGAGAACTTGTTGGACACTTCTCCTTAAATCTTGCTCCACTTCTGCCATGATGTTTCCTTCCCCGATTCAAACTAACTGTTCACACTGTGCATGGGTGTCTACTTTCTGTTGTCTGCGCTAAAAAGCTCCTGCAAAAGCAGGATTCATGTGTGCATGAATTGATTACTCAGCCTGGGCAGGAAGGCCCGCCCAAAGCTAGCTGATTGACAGCTTGGCCCTTCAAGGAATAGCAAAAGCAATATGAGAAAAGCAAAAGTAAAAGGGGAAAAGCAAAAGCAAAAGGAAAAATAATTATTTGTCTTTATATTTCCACATTTATTGTCTTATTTTTTCCTAGATTTATTCTTTTTTATGGCACTCCTATGACTCCATATGTCAGAGCCTCAAAGTCCCACATCACCAAGCCACTTAGATAAGGCTAAGCTAACTGTGGTGGTGGGGTGTGGTTGTGAGAGCTCAGCTGCAGAGGAGAGGGGAGGGGGGTGCGGCGCAATGTGTTAGCACTCCAGGCAGCAGGTGAACATGATTGAGTAATCAACGCTGTATGCTCTCAGTAGTGCCACCTGCGGAGGAGAGGAGAGCCAGTATGACAGAGAGCGACACCGGCAGAGAACGAAGGAGCAGCAAACCACAAGGGACGTGCGGAAGGAGGACCGGCCACAAGAAGGGGGAACGTCAGCCATGAGTGTTTACGCTGGGCAAGTGTGAATAAAACGTATGTCTCAGTGAAAATCCTGGTGTGTCTGTGAGTTCACTACTCTGTCAGCATACCCCGTAGCACAAACTGTGCTACACTAACGTAGTTAGCTGTCTCCGTCAGGTCGCCCTCCCATCCCTCACTAGTAGAAGGCTGTGAGAAGAAGATATGATCACATAATTCTGTTTCAAGAAAAAGTTTGACAATTTGGGAAATACGCTTTCTTGCCGAGAGTTTGATGGGAAGATCGACACCACTTTAATATCTGTACACTGAATATGGAGCTACCGCCAGCAGGCAGCTAACTTAGCTTAGCGCAAAGACCTGAAACAGGGAAAAACTAGCACCTCTACAGGTCACTAATTAACACATTATAGGTCATTTGTTTATTTTGTACTAAAACTGAGTGTAAAAACAACAAAACCTCGTTATACAGATTTTTATTTTAATAATTCACACAAGGTATCATGGGACTAGGGATATTCCAAACATATTAGTATACATACTGTATAGTCTGTAAAATTATGATTGTTGTGTCAGTTGAATCATTGTTAATTTTGTCAACGGATGTTTCAATAACATATGTTGGAAACCAAGCAATAAAATTTGAATTTTGTGCCATAAAATAAATTCCCATATCTAACTGTACATCCTAAATTACTTTTTTTTTTTTTAACCTATGAGATTATAAACTAAATAGTTTGGATGACCTTCATTCATAATTAATAATAAAATGTGATAGAATTGAACTAAAGATTTACCTGGGATCAGTTTATGTTGCAAAGCATCATATAGCATCCCTAAGGTGAAAGGTCGACCCAGGGCAGCCACCTCCATGACATCTGAAGACATTTCGCCGACCTAGTTGGGAAACATGTCAAGCCAAGACCCGACAACCTTCAACATTTGATCAAACAAAAAGTCTTTTGTACTTTAACATCAAAATAGCTAGTTTGTCAGAACTTTCTGCATAAGCGACCCATATAAGCATTCAAAAATCAACTCTTCCACACCTATGGTTAAAGTCAGTTTAAGTTTTGGCAACTAAAGTTAGACTCTTAATAGGACATGGCGGGGATAACACCCGCCCATAACGACAAAATCTTTGCCCAGGGGAAATCAACGTTTAAAGCCAATATTTCAACAGGCTGCACTGGTCACTGCCACAACCTGCGCAGCAGACTTGACCTAAGTTCCAGCAAATAACAAGAGCAAAGCAGAGCGGCACATTGTGTGGAAATGCTGTATTTAAAGTCCAACTGAAATCACATTTAGTCATCCCTTTTTGGAGTCTGTCCGTCTATGTCTATTGAGTTGTGTAGCAGGCTGCTGTCTGGCTGTTAGTCAGTGTGATGTCTGCTCTGCCTATGATAGAACGCTGATATTATTGCTTTAAGCAAGATTTGATTAGCTGTACCGAAATAAGATCTCCATCTGTGTACACGGATACCTCACGGTATTCCGTCAAATTAATGCAAAACTAGGGGACTCCATGAAACCAAAAAATATAAAAAAGATTTTCACTTTTGGTTTCAGATTTTTTTTCTCAAGGAGAACACAGGACAAGTTATTTACAGAGTAGATATGCATGCTGTAGCAGACAAAAATATGCAATTTAATTTCAGTTGGACTTTAAATGTTGGTTTCACCCTGGGCAACCATTTTATCATTCCAGGCAAATAGTATAGATGGACGACCTGCTGGTGGATAAGCAGCCGGATTACCGAGTAACGCACGGAGTGCTACAGTCAAGCCAGGGCTAACGGACTAAAAAGGTGTGGCTAATTACAAATAATGAACTGTGTGGGTTGTCTCTTTATCAGCCATAACAGCTACTAAAAAAACAAAAAAAGGTTTCCTGCATGTTATCTGATAGAGGCCATCTTTATGCTCTGTGAGAGTCTTCCAACCCAATAGTCATTTAATATTTTTGCCAGGTGTAGAAAATATCTTTTGTGTGTTTGCTATTACCTATAAAACATAAGTACCATGATTATTCCCACCCACTCTCCAGAAGAAAATATAAATATTGGGTGATTCTGCAAACCCAGGATTTTATTCAATGCCAACATTTTTAAAATTTGTTATTCCAGCACCCAATGAAAGCACAGCTTGGCTGAGATGTTCTATTCTAGCCTTGTGATAAAATGAAAACATTTCAGCATTAAAGTTAATTACTTCAGCATATGAAATATCAACTCGTTATACTAGAGACATTGTACAGCCTATACATATGATAATGAATGTAACATAACGAAATAATAAAAAATCTAAACCTTAAGATACAGAATTATACACTACAACATTATATGCAGGACATACAGTATATACAGTATTTCTGCTATTACATTATCTAAAATGAATGACAAACATCAAGACTCATGCTGTGGGTCAACTAATACCTTGATGTTAGAATACTCTGGTAAAAAGTCCCTTATGATAGAGAATGTAAATGATACTTTACCTGAATGTCCTGTCGTGTGTGTTCTCGAGTCTTGGAATGAAGTGTGTTAAAAGTGAAACTGAAAGCCACTACTAATAGACTGTGGACTGCTGAGTCACAACTCCATGCTTGCTGACAGGTTGGTTTCCAAGAAGAGCACTTCGGGGAAAGTGCATGATTTGGCAACATATGGAAGACTACATGGCTCATAATTATATTAATAAAATAGACAATGAAATAAATACACAAGTGATTAAATGCAATAATTAGATATTAAATATATAAACATCTCTCACTAAATTAAATCAATAAGTAGACAATGAAATAAATAAATAAGCAATTAAATATATATCCAAAAAAATCAGTATCCACTAAAATAAATAATGATCTGTTTATCATTTTAATACTCTATTCCAACTCTATTCTATATGTTTTAATGGATTCCCAGCAGGCTGGCTTTTTTTATTTATTTCACTGTGGGGGGGGGGGTTCTCCTGCAAAGGCCTCTTATTTTATTTCATGGTGTCTTTATTTCAGGATGACACTTGCTTGTCAATCAACTGCTGGGGGCAGGATAAACAATTCATATTAATTATGAATTAACTGTATATGTATTAATTTGTGTTTTGTTGTTCGTGGAGCCAATAAAAGCAATAGGTCTTTCTTGAGTTTACACAAATCATGACACCTAAAATCATTGTGACATAATTTGTTTACATGAAGCCATACTGCTAGCTTTACAGTTGACACAAAGCCACCACAAGAGTTATCTAACCAAGCTAGCACTACTTAAAGTCAAACACAGGCAACAGCAAAACCACAAAATCAAAACAACTTTCCCCTGAGACGAACCACTATCAAGCAAATATATGATACGAGTCAAAAACGAGTCAAACATGACACCACAAGATGCGCACAACCCCTAGCAGGCTAACGCTAGCTAAAACGCCTAGCCTTCAATCACAAAAATGCTACTACGTCTGCTACGCAAGCTAGAATATCCTAAAGTTAGTTACCTACCCACAACACAATGAGCGCACACAACTTCACTACCTTAGCAACTAGCTAAATATTGTAACCCCTCATACAGGCTTCTGTTTAATAATCCACTCTCTTGTGCGCTGAATACAACTCCAAGTATCGCTGTCTGCAAAAGAGAAAGCCCATATGTCATTAGTACAATAGGAAAAGTACAATATGATTTGTGTTTTAGGACTTGCCAATTCAATGCTGACTAGGTAAAGTGTATGTGGTCTAAGCAAAGAAATGACAGTCTGACGTTAGTGTATTAATGATGAGAAGACTGCCTTTAAGCGTACAACAATGTAGGAAAAATATGAATGAACAACACATGAATATAGAAGGCCTGGCATAGTTCACATGTGTGATCTAACTTGTGTCATGGTCTAATTTTGGTCTAGTGGACCCTGAGGCAGCCTGCAGCCCACTCTGATATCAGCTTAGCTGAGGCTTGCCTTGCCTATGGCCATATTTATGTAATCCTGGGTCTTTACCTGTGACAGGATATCCCACGAAAAGGTGTCCCACTTCCTGAGGTGTGGAACACTCAATACATCACAGATTTGTTGTCTTGTCTGTAAGTTGTCCTATGACACCAGATAACTGGATGATTTTAAACCCCTGCAATCACCCTTCCACCGTGCAAGTGTCGGCACCGAAAAAGGCAACAGACTAAGCAAAGTCATCCCTGTAGCAACACTCACCCTTAACCCTGCATGTAATGAAGCATACTGTAGATCATTGTAATATCTCTAAATAACATTAGCTCTATGATGCTCCACTACCTTGGCATACTTCATCTCAGCTGGCAGGACGCCCAGAAAGCCTTTAAATTAATGAAATAACTGTACATATGCTGCATTCACCTGATTTCTCTGGGCCTGCACTGATGCCGCAAGCAAACACTTCTCCTGCAGTACCACTTGGCCTCAGGCTTCGCTTTGCAGAGATCTAAAAAGAGAGCTGACATGTCAATAATCAGGTTGATTGACACTTGCATGTAGAGCAAGAAGAAAGAATGGAGATCTTTGGATCATTATGTTTTTGTTATTAGCTGTGTACTTAACATTTTACTAAACTGTTACCTGCTGTAATCACACAGGAATGAAGCTTTTTTCTTAAGCAAGGTACCTGGCCACATACACAATGGCAGTTATATGGACTGTGACAGCTGAGAGTTAAAGTATAAAAGACAGTTTAAGGCTGCTATAACCAACAATGGAACAAATGACTGTGTAATGTGAAAGATCATAATCATTTGCTCATAGTGCTAGTGACAAACCCACATAGTATCACAGTTCTTCTACATCTGCTTCTTCGTGTGAGTATTTTAGCTTCTTTCAGCTCATTGTTTTGGACTGCAACTTTACCGTTTTGGATCACTCACAGGATCACCTTCGTTTCCAGACACAAAAGGCAGCCGTTTGTTGTGACAAAGTTCTAACAACCCATTGTGCACTACCTGCCCAGCATCAAACAGCAGACAGATAAAGTTAGCAACTTGCTAGTCAACATTCGTGGAGCATTTCGCTGCTAAAAACCAGACATTTTACTTAGGGGTTGGGCCAAAACAGCTCTAAAAGACAAGTCAGTGTTGGACTTACTCATTACCTCATTAATCAAGTGGACAGAAACACAACTCTAAATGAATGCTAATGTTATTCCTATCACAGGGTTGCCAACTTTGGGTACCTGGCTGGAGTGAGATTTTGATGCCATGGCCCATGGACTTAATCACACATACGCTCACACACACTTTGTCACATGCACATATTTGGACTCAATTCACCATCAGGGTTTGAAAAAGTAGGCTATGCACCTTACACATGTGGTGGGAGCGGGACCTTATATTCTAAGATTTAAGGATGTAGCCTGACTATGCCATCCATACTCATAGAATGGTGGTTACACTGCGTAACCAACGATACATACATTCGCCAGTTCATCTGTTACAGTCGCAGTGTTTTGGTGTGAGAATAGTTTGGGCAGCGTGAGAGCGTGAGACTGAAGGTTCAATTCAATTCAATTCAGTTTTATTTATATAGCGCCATATCATAACAAAGTTATCTCAGGGCACTTTTTCATAAAGAGCAGGTCTAGACCAACTCCTTATGTTTACAGAGACCCAACAATTCCCACCAAGGTGAAAGCGTGTGTCTCACGCCAGGAGCGTGAGAGTTGGCAACACTGTCCTATCAGCTGGATTTAAGAATTTGGAAATGGGCAACTGTTTCCTAACAAGTTCAGCATAACTGAAATTAAGTTTGGGGAAATGCACCAATTTGCCTTCTTGCAGAGAGTTAGATGATTGATACCATTCATTTGTCTGTAAGCTAAGTATGAAGCCATTGCTATTAGCCAGCTAGCTTAGCACAAAACCTGGAATCAGTGGGAAATATCTAGCCTTGCTCTATACCAACGTCACACAAAAACACTCTTCCTTTAAAAGGGTGATAATATGGCAGTGTTGTGCATTAACTTGTTTCCAGCGCCCTACTAGGGTACAGCCTTTTAGGCATAGACTGTAGAGCAGTGATTTGGGGACAGGAAAGAAGAAAAGCACGTTTCTGCTTTTTTTCTTGTGAATTACTGGGGCATTTTATCTCCTTATCCCTCTAAAAAATATGAATGTAAAGTCTTAGAAGGAAAAATTACTCGTTGAACTGTTCATGATACACGGTATAGGTTCACAGTACAGATATGCATTCAACCTATGACAACTTTGTTTTAGGAGGTCACAAGCCAAAAAGGTTGGGAATTATTGCTGTAGAGTCACCCCAAATCAAGTCTCCAAGTACTTACACAGGTCCTGCTACTCCTTTTTTTGGAAGGACATTTATGCCACCCGAGCTCAAAAAGTGCCTGATCAGCTGGATTTGAAAACACAAAACCCTTTAATGAAATTACAGCTTGGTTAAGACAACTTACTGTAAGCAGAGAGATATGCAACTGGCAGAGCTTTCTTTTCTCCTTGCCTCTCCTCTGAGATGTGTCCAAGTCAAACCCAGTCTTTACAGAGGTTACTGTATCAGTAGCACAATGCTCCCTCTGAGGCAGCACAAACAGCAGAGCCAAAGGCTTGATGTTAGAGGTGTGAGGCGCAAGTCTCTTGTGGTTGCTGTTTTTGCACTTTTCTCCTATGCTGCATCACTTGCTCTATGATTCTTCACGTGAAAGACTTGCAGTACAAAGCTGCATCTCCCTCAGGCAAAACCCCAACCTCCATGTCCCCCAGTAGAAGCGAATGTCACTGGTGTCTGTATGATTGCCTTCACAATTCAGCCACTGGCATCCCTATTCAGGGATGCTGAGTATTATAGTTATGTATTTTTTTACCCATGGATCTAAAACAAAATATTGAAGATAAAACATTTTTATGCTATATTTTGTGTATTTGTTCAACATGTTTAAGTTCTTTAAACCTTACATTTGCAACTGAATCTCTATCCTGCCATTGCATGTAAGCTCAGCTCCTGGTATGCATTGAGTAATAAGGATTACTAGACACCCTGAGGGTCATGGCTCTCCTCAGTGTGACACTTTGCCCTTAACGTCCTTATTCATCCAGCCATGCTTTGGTTTGTGCAGGCTCTCCACATAACATGACCCAACACAGCACAGAGAATATACCACATCAAGCGACCCAGAGTTCAATTTCTGCCAAGTATGTCAAACACTAAAATATTGTCTTTTCCTTTATTTCCCCACCTCACCTAACTGGAATTAACTTGATAAAAGTGAGGTGAGGGGAGGAGAGCACAGGGAGGGGGGAAAGAGGAAAGTTAATGCAGGATATGCCCTTTGGCTCATAAATGAGACATTAATTAATGACTTTATGCCAATAAATGTCCTGTAAAATGAGTTTCATTACAATTTTACTGCATTATGTTGGCTTCAGTACTCACACTTCTAAACAGTATTCTGGATAAATGGTTGCGTTTTGTACTTTCACTGAATGTTATTCAGAGATTGTTCCAGCAAAGTAGATGTTCAAGAAAAGCTCTTTTCACACTGCTCACAGGTTAAGAGTATCTATTGTATTGGACCAATAGAGCAATGGCCAGCTTC
Source organism: Maccullochella peelii (assembly GCA_002120245.1). Lineage (NCBI taxonomy): Eukaryota > Metazoa > Chordata > Actinopteri > Centrarchiformes > Percichthyidae > Maccullochella > Maccullochella peelii. The sequence goes on along the minus strand of LKNJ01001364.1, from coordinate 207,136 downwards.
CACTTTTTAGGAGTTTCAACTATAAATGGAGGTTGATTCCTGCACCCTAGGTAATACAGTAACTCTCGATGACAGGTGTTGAAATGTTTAAATGGTGCATACTGGTTAGCATGGAGCCTATCACTGCATTTGCACCTGCATGCACGTGTTCAGTTTGTGAACTATGTGCACCCCTACCCTAATTTTATGTTGCTCTCACCTCAGATCAAGGATGCATTTAAAAAGTACCCACATTCATATTTCTCTCTTTCTTCTGTACCAGGGTTTAAGCTTTAAGCAGATGGGGAGTAGAGCACCAGTGTTGAAGATGTGCTGACTGTGGACAGAAAACACACAGATATAACTGAACACTCGTAGCCTTGACACTATGATTTATTAGTAATGCCAAAGTCTAACTACGAAGCCATCTTAAAGTCATTACAGTAATTGCAGATTTAGAAAAAGACTGTAGTTAAAATGTTGGCTCTACCAGCATTAAGGCTAGAATGTGACTGCCATTTGTAGTATGTTACCTCCATATTTTTTTATTATTTTTGTTGCACTGTGGTAATGTGACCACAGACTACATTATCCTCCATTGTAGCAGTATGGTATTGTTCATTAATTGTAGCCAGTAGTGGTGCTAGTGCTAACACATATTGTGTGTAAAAACAGTTTTTTCTGCTCAGAATTAGCTTGTAGCCTATGTTTTTATGGAGTCATAGGAGTGCCATAAAAAAGAATACACCTGGGAAAGAATAAGACAATAAATTTGGAAATATAAAGAGAAATAAATAAAAGAATAAATAAATGTGGATATATAAAGACAAATAATTATTTTCCCTTATTGCTTTTGCTTTACCCTTATTGCTTTTGCTATTCCTTGAAGGGCCAAGCTGTCAATCAGCTGGCTTTGGGCCTTCCTACCCAGGCTGATTAATCAGTTCATGCACACATGAATCCTGCTTTGGCGGGAGCCTTTTAGCGCGGACAACAGGAATTTATTGTTTTATTTATTTCTCTTTATATTTCCACATTTATTGTCGTATTCTTACCCAGATTTATTCTTTTTTATTCTTTTTTATTGGATTTAAAATTTCGTTTAGCAAATTCTGTGGCCCCTCCCTAATCGAATAGGCTAGACTCCAAGGCCTATTACGTATGTACGTACGTACTGTGGTAAGCAGCTGCTACACCGAGTATAAAAAGCAAAGCACTGGCTCACTGTAGCCCCAGTTTGTGCCTCTCACACATGACTGCAGGTAGCATTAGCAAACATTCATACGTGGACGAGATTTATTCCTCTGCAGTGGCAGCAAACACAGCACATGGGCCCGCCGATAACTGTGCTATATTCAGAGCATACCAAGATATCTAGGGTTGACGAACAGTAACATTAATCGTGATAAACTGCATGGCTACGGCTATGTACTGACACTCCCCCACGGACACACACACCGGAGAGCCTCTTGTAGTAGAGCCGCTAGCCAAGCCACAACACAGGTACACACACACAGTGACTCTCTCAAAGGGCCATAAATGTGCTCATAGTGGCTGTAAAAGCTCCACCAGACTCTCTGTCTTTTCAGCGGCGACACGGAGAGTCTGACAGCAGCTTCTCATGACTGGTTAGCTCTGAATACCAGCTCTACATCCCTGTTCATGCTACACTGCTCAGTGTCCCCTGACGCTCCACATCACACACTACATCGCTCTCAGGCCACGCTTCCTACAGTAGTTGCTCCCTCACTCCTGTGTTGCATTTTTTAAATATGCTGGGAGAGAGAGTTCTAGCACAATCTGAGCGTGTAATTACCCCTTAAGAGAGTTTTGCTGTGATAGAAAGAATCGTATTGTATTTAGGAGCGTAAGCATAAAAGAGTGCATGCAAGATTTGATAGTGTTTTGGGAGAGTATGGCGGTGCATGTGCTAATGCTGTGCACAAGGGCAATGATTAATGGCTTCATTGGCCTCTCATAGATGGTAACCCTGACCAGAAGCATGGATTTTCCACTCATTACACTGACATTCAAAATGGAAAGCTCCATCATCTGCATGACAAATAGTGACATTCTGCAATTTTATGTTAGATTAACCATAATGACATATAAAGTGTCATTAAGTAAGAGTGACATTAAGGCCAATAAGACTGATTACCAGAAAGATAAGTAATCATCCAGCCTTACTTTAGTCTGCAGAGGCTTCCCACATTATGTCTACCGTAGAGAATATACCACAATAAGTTATAACTTATGAACCATTGGCTGCTTACTGTAAAAATGTTGTAACTATACAGGGCCTATAGGACACATATGAGTAATGAAATCAATTCTAATTATTAATCCCACTATACAGCCAGCAGGTGAAACTCACACACCTCATTATCAGATCAATTGTTAATTGCTTTTGGTCGACATTATTGGTGACAATTTGTCACTTCAGCGTTGATGAAGGGTGGCCATTTTCCCAGCCTTTCTACCTTTAGGGTCAACCTTGTATGGATGCAAATACAATCCATCTCTCTGTTTTACCTCAGCCTGGAAAGTCACTACACTGTCAAATACATCCCCACTACTCTGTCCCAGTGGGTCAGCAGAGCAGCAATAGCAAAATATTTTTTAATGATTTGTGTGCAATAACTCTTCCTCGGGTCTATGGGATCAATACCTGCCCAAGAACAAACTGCTCTTAATTTGGAATTAAATATTGATTCAAGTCATTCAACAATGTCATGGGAATCAACAGTGCTCCTGCTATTTTTCATTAGAAAACAGCAATTTACATTAGAGTAACGTTTCAGTTCATCACACTACAATGTTTTTTCATCACTGTACATGTAGTATGGGGGGTCTAGATGCTGTTCACTGTGTGGGTTTGAGCCACATTAACAGTGTGGCTCGGGGATGGCAATGTTGGTCTGTCAGTCCACCACTTCAGTCCAAACTGAAATATCCCAACAACTGTTGGATAGATTGCCATTCATGGTCCCCAGAGGATGAATCTGAATGATTTGGTGATCCCCTGACTTTTCCTCTAGGGCCACTATGCGGTTTATATTTGCACAGAAGGAGTTGTTACTTGATGTTTTGGGAACATTGTGAGGTCACACCATATCGATGATGTGATATAAGGTATATTGTTGAGTTGTCAGTCAACAATATACCTTAATTTCTTAGTGGGGTGGCCATCATACAGAATAGGTATTAACATCATAAAACAAGCCATCAGTAGCTACAAACTGTAACTGTGATCAGTCCCCCCAACTCTGTCTCTCTCATAGTCAAACATTCTTTACAAATAATCATTAACTCTGGGCTGTGTATAACTTACAGGCTCATTTCAGGAAAATCACATTCAAGAATGATCATTATCTGCTCGATCAGGAAGTGTTGTCCATTCTCTGCTTTAATTTTCACATCTGACTGGCATTTATCCCCCACTCAGTCATTGATTAAAGGGTCATATTGTGACTGCAGATTCCAGTGTCTTGTAATTAAAAGTGCCTTACCCTCTGGCACAATGTGCCCATTGTTTATGCAAGATCTCTCTCTGTGTGATTTCCCTGAGCTCCACCAGCTGCACATTTCTGCAGATTTAGCAAAAATGTCTCCATTTTGCGGGAAAATTCATCAAATCCATTATTGAGTTAATTACTTTGATTTATTTGGGCCTGTGCACATTGAACTTCTGAATGCATTATACATTCAAGAGGCAGTCAGCTAAATCCTTTGATAACCGGATCGTGCACACACAGCAGAGACTGACCGGTGTTTTTCGAGTTCTATGGATCAACAGTAATAACAAAATGGAGGTGCTGTGAATAATTAACCAGTATAGGTTTTTGTGAAAACAAGACTAAGATTCTACAGCCATGTTAGCGGCTCTGTGAGGCTGTACTTTTAAGATAAATGCTAACATCAGCGTGCTAATATGCTCTCAATGCCAATGCTAGCATGCTGATGTTTAGCAGGTAGAATGTTTACCATGTTCAATGTGTTAGCTTAGGGTGTTAGGTAACATTTGTTAATTAGCAGTAGATACAAAGTACAGCTGAGGCTGATGGGAATGGCATTAGTTCTGCAGGTATTTAGTCAAACCATTGGACAAATTAAAATTTTGACCTGATGAGATCAAAAGTTAGGGGATTCAAGTTATTACAATTCATCCTGTGGGGAACATGAATGGCAAACCATCCAATAATTGTGAAGCCATTTCACTGAAAACCAAAAATGTAAACCTCATCCACCAGCTGTTGAGATATTTCACATGATAAGTGGAAACTTTGACCTGCTGGTAGCACTATAGAAAAAGTCAAGGGATCCTCAAAGTCACTAGGATTCATCCTCTGGGAACAATGAATGTCCTTACCAAATTTCATGGCAATGCACCAGATAGTTGTTGAGATATGTCACTGAGAGCTAAAAATGTCACCCTGCTGGTGGCACTAGAGAAAAGTCAGGGGATCACCAAAGTTAGTAGGCTTCATCCTCTGGGGACCAAGAAATATTTACCAAACCCTGATATCCCTACAGCCATGCCGCTTGCATGGCTAAAAAGAAACTATGTACCAACCTTGCATGTGCAACTGTTAGCTTATTACCATCAGTCATTTTAGTAACATGAATAGGCATTTTGTAACAGTTTGTCATGTTTATTTCCTCAGTCTACACTTTGTCAGCCTTGCCAGTCATTAACCTTCCTTTAACATGTTCACATAAAACTCAGCCTGTCTCTCCTCCATTAAGTATCAAAGTCATTTCTATCTTGCTAAATTTTATCATAACAAATTACAAGTTACTGCAGTTCTCAGCTCTACTTCCCTGTTTGTGTCAGTCCACATTCTCCGAGGTGGAGAATTTAACATTAGAATGCTCGGTCGCAGCTAAGGGAGATACTAATTTTAAAGTCATCTACATCAAAATGGCAACATGTCTCTTTAATTAAGCAGACCAGTATCCACAGCATGAACTCTCAAGAGAAATGTTCATTCGATGAGCTTTCTCATTAAACACCAATCAGACCCCGCATTCTTTGTACACAGGCTTTCACTTAATGCTGCTGCACTTTACATTTGGTAATAAAAACATGCTACTACAGCCTTAACACCCAGAAGAACCCAGAAGATGTCTTTGACTTTATTAAAGTTAATGTCATGCTGTTAATCAGACTTTTCCGCCAGTCCCTGAGGGTGTGCTGGAAATGCCTAGTGCAAGTCTTTATTTGTGATGATTCCAACACTAATTTCCAAACAAGCTTCTCCTGTTTCCCAGAGCAATTTGGGGACACAGTTGGAGTAGGTGTTTGTGATGGTAGCATCCCAAGAAGATGTGGGTGGGTACCAAAGTGGAAATGGTCTAGTTGAATGCTCTAGTATGAGGTTCTCCATAGCCTGGATTCTTCTTTTCATACTTTCACAGATAACAAAAGGTCAGGAAAGCTTGCTTGTCCTCTCTACATGTGTTGATGATTTGGAAAAGGCCAGTGTCAAGTTCTACTGGGTTTCCTATATGATGTCTGGGGGTATGAGGTACCAGGGCTGCTACTATGAGCCTTTGTGTCCTCATATACCCCCAGTAAGAGCTGTGTTCACACTCTTGGCATTACGTTAAGCTTGTTCTAGTTGGGTATTAGACAGGGACACCGCTATTGTATTTCTATATTTCATAATATTTGTTGACAGTTTAGACACATTTAGGCATCATTGTTTTAGCCTTGACTTTGAAGCATGCACCTATGCATTAGTGTCAAGCAGAGTGGGTAAGTATGATCACATCTGATAACATGGTTATCTTTTCATCCCATATACTAATTACTGTTAGCATTAGTTAGCATAATTACCACTAACCTGTGAAGAACTTTGAATTGTGAAGAATTACACGTGAACAAATAGTTGGACAGGCCTAAATTATCTACCTCTCTATTAGCTTTGTGGGAATTGTCTCCCCTCTTCTTCATAATCTGGATGGTCACTGATGGTCAGTGCTAATTAGCACTAATTAGTACAAATTAGCACTGAGATTGTGAATATGCAATTATTGATAGTAACTTAAAAGATAGTTCCTTTATTTGACCTTTAACCTTGAACTGAACTGAAATATATGTGTAGATATACTGTAGATTTGTATGTACTAATTTGAATGTAAGATGTTTGTCTATTTTGACTTTTGTGCTGTATTTTTCTGCTTTGTGCTTGTTGATTTCTTGATTACGTGGACATGTTTTTAGTTTCAGACCTTCCTCTGATTAGCCTCTCAAGCTGACTGCCCTGATTTATAAAACACCTCTCGTAGTTAGTAGTCTTATCCTGAAGAAGGCAGTGTGACGAAACGTTGATCTTAATGATTTGAAATAAATGCGTAAAATGCGTTGGAGTTATGAGTATGCGGCTTTCCCGTTCTTTTTTTTTTGTACGATGTTTAAGACACCTACCGTATATCACTTATATATCTCCCTGAATGACTAAACACAGAATGAACAATTGGGAGTGTGTTTCTTTTTTATTGATTACTTTGGTGTTGGACAAAATCTAAAATTCCTGGAGAATAGAATAGACTGAGAACACTGCATGTAACACTTACTGTTGATATAAACCTCTCTGGCAACTTTTACTACTATTATAACATGCGTAGCGCAGTGTAAGAAGCAGATTTGAAAATGTTTGAACAAAATGTACATAATGTATTAGCCAGCATGTATTTGCACATACAGATCATTGCATCGTTACATCACTATCACATTAACAAAGCCAAGGTTGTAGCATAAGGAAGTTAAACACGTGAGGGATTTGAATCATCTGTCTGCTGATTGTTGCAGCACACGTGTATTTTTCCTGGGTTATGGATGCCATCTGCAGTAACTGTTTACTTTAGTCACAACGGCCTCGAGCCACTGTACATCATTCCAACGGATTGATCTGCAACTTCAACAGAATCAGCAGGTTTCCTCCTGGCTCACCTGGAAAGCAGTGGTCTATGCAGTTATTGCTTATCTGTATGAAGGTAATATCCATCCCGTGGACGTATTCTCATTTACACATTCTCACCCGTGTGTCTGTCCTCATCAGTCTAACTTGACCTATTTTGTTTAGCTGGTAACACTGGGCTCGTATTTTTAGACGCTGACATGTAAATGGCATAGCACTGAATATAAAGGACCTTCCGCTAACTTTGGAGATTTCTTTGCATATTTGCATCAATTTCTAGGAAAAGTCGGATGAATTGATTCAAGCTCTAGTTTGTTCTGTAACCTCTTCAGGGTGTTGAAACATTTTCACACCCCAGATGCAGACAGGACAGCAGCTAGACAGATAGTAAAAAGTTGGCATGTTTTGTTATCGGCCAAGAAGTTGGGAGCTAATGTCAGTCTTTTCATGTACATTTATGGCTTCCTCGTGGTTTCTTAATACCTACAGATCACTTCAGACAAACTGAGGTGCCAAACATGGCACTGTCTCTAGGCAACAGGAGTATGTTATTCTCAGTATAGACAGCATTGTCTGATTTCACAGGTCTTCCAGTGAAATAATTCATGTCCAACCCGTCTTAATTTGTCACGGTCAAATGTTCCATGAGTCAAGAAATGAGATTTCTGTCTGCATGACTTAATGTGATCTGAATACTCTTATACAACATCTTTATATTCACTCTTTAGTTTCTACTCACAATCTGGTCATTAGACTTACTGAGGGTTGATATAATGTGATTTGGGAGTGAACAACACAAATAAAGAGAGAACAATTACAGAAGATGTTGCATTGGTCATATAACTCCTACAGTATCCTCATTTCTAAGATCCCCTTCTCTGCACCCACTCACACACACACACACACACACACATGCATGTGTGCACAGACACATACTGTAGTTTAGACATTGCATTTGGAGTAGTGAAGCACCAAGTGTGTACTGATTGGAGTATCATGCCCTCTTCTGGCAGGTTGTTTGCTGTCTGTGAGAGAGGATGAACTGCAGCTGTATCTGTTAACCTCCAATCTGCTCAGTGTATTTAATGTACAGGCCTTCTCTTATACAGTCTTGTGACTTGTTTTTTTTTAATCCGTGAGGGAGGTTTATTTTCCTATATTTGAGCTACCATCTGAGGGTAATTGGAAAAGAGGCTACAGTACAGTATCACTCAGAACAAGTAAAGTACATTTACTGAAGTACAGTACAATTTCTGCTTTACTTGAGAATTTCCATTTTAATCACCTTTATTCTTTGTAACTCCCCTACATTTCACAGGGAAATAATCTTTAATCTACTATCTACTTTATTTAACAGCTGTAGTTACTAGTACTTTTGTGATTAAGATTTTACATATGTTAATAAAATACTTACATACAATACAACGCAGTGCTTAAGATTAAAACCAGTGGTTCCCAACCCTTTTGGCTATTGACCCCTCACCAAAAAAAGCACTGTCTGGTCAAGGCTCCTGGTTACGAGTCAAATGTCTCTGAGCTGTAAACATTTCCACCAGAGACATTTCCCCTCTAAACTTCTCACATGCTTTCATTTAAGGAACTGGAATATTGGAAACATGGAAATAATCATATATTGAACATCCAATTTGTGAGGCCAATTTTTCTCGATTAATCGATGAATTATTTGGTCTATAAAACATCAGAAAAGAGTGAAAAATGCTTGTTTCAATTTTCTAGAGCTCAAGGTGACTGTGCCAAATGTCCTGTTTTGTCCCACAAACAGTCCAAAACCCAAAGATTATCAACTGAATATAATGTAAGACAAAGAAACGCAGCAAATGATCCCATCCGCGCAGGTGTAACTGTCAAGTGTTTTGCATTTTTGCTTGAAAAATGACTGAAACGATTAATTTTCGGTCGATCGACTAATCGATTAACTGACTAATCATTGTAGCTCTACAAATCAGAAGTTAGTTTTTTTTGTCTTTACTCTCCCATTAATTGTCTCACGGCCCCTCAGATTTATCTTGTGACCCTTTGGAGAGGTCTGACCTCTAGGTTGGGAAACACTGGACCGAACTTAAAGTACCTCCACCTCGACCAGCTACAACAGTAAAATGCTGCTATTCTAATAATCTAGAATAATGTAGTGTATGATAATCAGCCGCAGTACATTTAGCTGATCATACTTCTGTACTTAACTTTAAGTAGGATTTTGAATGCCGTATTTTTATTGTAATGGAGTATTTTTACAATGTGGTATTGGTACTTTTACTTAAGTAAAGGACTTGAGTACTTCTTCCACCACTGGCTAAAAGTAACACATCTACACATTAGATGTGTTACTTTTCCTCCACACATGCTCCTCCACACATTACAAAACTGCTGAAACATTTATTTATTTATTTATTATTTTATTAGCCTAAACATTGTAGAACATATTTGTTCTAAAAGTCTTCAAATCAGCTTATAACACACCCAAGATGTGTATGTTCTTATTTGAAGCATGTAAACCTTCAAAACCTCCAAATTCATACAAAAAAATACATAAAAATAAATGAGAGTCCTAAAAATCTATAATTTGGATAGGAATCGACCAATTAGTGTATAGCCTGCAAGTATGCTTTTTCCCGCTCAGCTTTGCCTCGCTACATCTACTCATAAAATGCTGAGTAAATGAATGAACATAAATGCATGATATACAGCAATGCAATGGGATGTCCTGAGTTTCTCGTCAAGGACAGCATGTCCCTTCACTCTGGGAGGGCGGAGTCCTGGTCATGTAGTTTTTATGTTACATTGAAGGACACCAGGATGAAATCAAAGTGAACACGGAGAGTAAACCGGTATTAAAACATCTCATGTCACCACGGAGACACTAGAAGAGTTTTTAAAATTCATTAATAAAGCCATGTGTTGTGCCGACACTTTGTGTAAAAGCACTTACATTTGTTGAATGTTTTCACAATTGGACAAGAAATTATCCAAACTTTTAGGGAATTTTTTAGAGCTTTGAAAGAATTATGGGAAATCCCTGACCCAAGGCCAGCTCCATCACAGCAAGGATGGTGAAGGGGGCAGAAAACATGCATATGAACTCCACTCAGTGACACAATGAAAAGGAGCAACACTCCAAAAGCAGATTTAACACATAAGAAACAGAAGGGCATTCTGCTATGTTATGTGCAGAGAAAAGAAAGAAAATAAAATGCTCATAAATTACATTTTGGGGGAAGCCAGAGCTGCAACACTTTTTCCACCACTGCCACTATTGTAACACCAGATAATGATAGCCTACTTGTGAGTAGATTTTGTGATGTTTGACCCTCTGAAAAATACTGGATACACAAAACCTTATTTTCCAAAAAGGAACAAAGTATTGGATGATTGGATGATTTTATTTTCAGTTGAGAAGCACAACCTGATTTAGTTTGTTCTTATTGTTTGCTCAGTGCAAGAGCTGGCTTTTTGAGGTCAGAATCAGCCCGTTGTTGTCTCAGATCCACCTCACTCTGGTCATTCATCATGGGGAAATTGAATTGTTCTCCATGCCAAGATGCCACAGTGTACAATCAGCCATTAGTTTTAAGCCCAACAGCTGGATGCTTCTGTGGCAAATTGCTGTAGACTGCCCTGGGAAAGGCCTTTGATTTATCTCCTCTGGGGAACCTGCTGGCTAAGTGGCCAGTCAGTCTCTGCAGGTACTAATACTTCAGGGCTCATGAGTCATAGTAGTCCTACTCCTGCTAGAATCTAAAAAGGCACAGCATGGTGTCTGTCAAATGTAATATTTATATATATAATTATATTTATAACATATAACATTTGTATTACTTGATCATTTCATAAAAATCCTTCACTAACTTCACTGTGGGCCTCTGTGACTTAAAGGTGCATTCATCCATTTTTGGCCTCTAGGAGGCAGAAAAACATACAAACAACAAACTGTCAGATACAAAGCCACCAGGTGCCACAGGGTTAATTGTTATGGCTAACGTGTTACCAAACAATTGGCTTCTTTCACATCTGGCAGACACAGAGCAACATTAGCATTCATTTGGAGCCGTGTTTATGGCCATGTGACGAATGTAAGTCCAATATTCGCTCTCCTTTTGGATGTCTTTGTCTCTAGTAGCTCTTTAGAAACATGTGTGTCTTTAGAAAGCTAAAAGGCTTGCTAACATTTAGCTAGATGGTTGAATTTCTTCACCGGCTAGCAGCTAACTTTTTTTTCTCTTTGGTTGAAGGTGGTGTAACGTTACAATAGGGTATTCAAGGTGCTGTTTATTATTAATGTGGCTCAGGATGCTTACATAATCAGCAAAAGAATTGTGTATTTTGTAAACTGTGTGTGTTTAGCTCTCAGTTAGCCAAAATCATGCTGGTGAGCTAGCAAAGAAAACAAATATGGCTGACGATTTTTTCACAGTGTGCACAAACTCCAGTTAGTTTTCTGTCTGGATAGCACACAATCAAGTTATTGTCCTGTCTCATCTAAATTTACTCTTGAAGGATAGACATAACTTACAATCTAAAATTAAAATGAATTAACAAATAAAACTCTACAATTCTATTGAGAAAATCTTCTGTAGTATGTTTTAATATGCACTAACTTAACCGTGTACAGACTAGTACTATGCGCTATCGTTGTATAACTACATATAAATTTAGATTTAGAGTATGGTCCAAGCGTTTAGTTTTAGTTCACTTTCAAGTTAAGATAGGCTATTAGCTATTTATGTTATGTTTTATTACTTATTATCTTCCCTGTCCTCATGTTGTTTGTTTTGTGATTATTATGTGTAATTTGGCAGCTGTAACAGTGTAACTTTGGCATTAATAATCTATCTATCTATCTATCTATCTATCTATCTATCTATCTATCCTTCCTACATTATTATTATTATTATTATTATTATTGTAGTAGTAGTAGTAGTATAGTGATACTCAAATTCTACATTTGAGATTCTCCATCACAGACAGGCAATACAAAGAAAAAATAAATGTCTTTATATATATCGTGGTGTAACTTATTTTTTCTCTCTCATCAAACTGTTTAACTTGTATAGAAACTGCATACACCTATTACACTGTCGATAGTTGGTAGCTTCCTGTTAGCCAGTGTAAACTCCAATAATACCGCGTGGCACTTGGAGACACAAAAAAACCCAGGTTGGATCGAGGAGGGGCCTGCAGGTCAGATTTCCAGAGAAGTGCGACCCCTGACAGCGTCCTGTTTGTGCGCAGCCTGCGCGCGCCCGCTGCTCTACACACACAACAGCAGCACGCGACCGCTGGCAGAGGCCGATCCACATGATCTACAAGTCGTCTGCCGAGCTGTGGGAAGTCCAAGTTATGCCTCTCTACTATCTCAGCATCCTTCCCAGCAGTAGGAGAGAAAAAAGGAGAAGCTAAACAAGCAAAAGTTTTCCTCTGACTCGCGAAAAGAGGAGTCGACATGGCTGAAAAGGAGCTGTTTGTGTGAGTGAACGCAAAGACTGACGAAAGCATTCTTCACACGGTGAAAGAATGATAACATAGCTAGGCACTTTGTGTTGTTTTGTATGAGAGGACACGAAAACTGTGGGAAAGTTTGAAGCAGGGACTGGCTATGGCGCGGGAGACAGAAGACCCTGGAATGGCCAAAGCTTCAAAAGTCAAAAGGCAAAGAAAGAAGAAAACCAAGGAGAACAAAACCAGGATTGTCCACGCAAACATACTGTATGATCACGCCAAAGGGGAGGAAAACCCAAACCGACACTATGCAAACAACAAGATTAAGACGACCAAATACACTGTGCTCTCGTTCCTGCCAAAAAATCTTTTTGAACAGTTTCATAGGTTTGCCAATGTTTACTTTGTTTTCATCGCTTTGCTCAATTTTGTTCCAGTTGTGAATGCCTTTCAGCCAGAACTTGCTCTGGCTCCTGTAGTTTTCATCTTGTCTGTCACTGCCATCAAAGACTTATGGGAGGACTACAGGAGACACAGGTCGGATAAAGAAATAAATCACATGGATTGTCTGGTCTACAGCAGGTAAGTTGGGCCTCAATGCTAGCAGCCAGTTGTGTCCAGCTGCTGCTGAAACTTAGTGTGTTTAGTTTTTTTTCCCCATCAGTATTTTTCACACACACTGTCCTCCACCAGTGCATCTGACACACATGCACATCAGCTAATGAAGGCTGATTGTTCCAGACTAAAAACATTTACTTCACTTTCTTGCTCAGACCACGCAAACTGGCCTTCATGCTAGAACCCAGCTATCAGCCTCTCAGTTTGTGGGTCCAGGATGGGGGAATAAAAAAACATTTCAGGCCTTGGAGTTAAACCTGGCTGATACATGAGGAATATATATCAAATGTGGAATCCAAAAGTCCTGAAAACCTCCAGTTTGCTGCCCGCCTGTCTGTCAGAGAGGCGTGAAACAGTACAGCTGTTGCCATAGTGCTGTCATTATTAATTATGAGTCACTAGTTACCTGACAACCTGTTTCTCTCCCAAGCTTTCTCTACTACTAACTATTTTAGAGTCTGTGTGTGCGGAGTGTGATTTGCTAATGAAAAGCAGCACTGTTGTCCATGTACAGAGCATAATTCATGCTAGTCAAAAGGCTCAGTGTGTAGTGGCTCCACAGTTTTAGCTAAGTCCTGACCCAAGTTGTTCTGTCAAGGTTGAACATAATTGAATTTTCTTCTGCTGTGGCAATATTGTGCAAAACATCCCCTTTCTCAACCTGGCAACAGCTGACTTGACTAAACCCACAAGGCGGAGTTATTTCATTTTTCTCAAGATTAAATACACAGTCGCTTTCTGTGGAGAACCTTTAACTACAGGTGACCCGCATATCTTAATGGTTTACCTAAAGAATCTCATCTTCACACGGACATTTTCCGCGTGGCAAAGCAGAAGGAGCCTGTGTTTATGATATGGGAAGTTCCTTTTTGATCAAAAAATGCTAATATTATCACGACTGATTTACTTCCTGATTCCTCCTTAAAACAAAAATTTAGATTTTGGAGCGGCTACAAAGATGTAGACATGCCGAGTCAAATCGGACATTTGCACTAATAAATTGAGTAAGCTGGAATGTAAATACTTTGCTGCCTTACACAGTGCTAACAACATCCGCTGTTGCTGTCCAGAAACTATTTGGACTCCAGGTCACTGGCTAACAGTTTATCTTGCTGTTGTCTGTCTTAAAGCTTATATATTCTTCCAGGACTGGATCATTAATTAGTGATGTGTGGGGGCCATCTTTTCCCTGCTTAACTGTGAAATGGAAGATCCATTTCATCACTGAAGGACTGACTGCCAGTAGACTGCAGAAATAATGAGTTTTCATCAGACAGACAGACTCCTCATTTCACTTTCTTTGTTTGTCTCAGAGACGACTTCTAGTGGGTTTTAATGTAAATTGAGGAAAACAAAGGATGAAACAATAAAATAATAAAGTATATTATAGCATTTGGAGAATCTTAATACCAAAGGCGCAGGGCTGCTGGGAATTTCCTCTATTCAGGACTATTGCACTCATTCTAACATTAAAGTGTTAGCAGTGGCTGTGACTTTTTAAAACAAAGGTCACCAGTAAGACGCTCAGGGGTATTTACAACAGACAAAGTATTCATAGATGCACTGTCTTGGTATGTTGTGGTTCCAGTGGGCTATGTACATTTAACAGGGTGTGAAGTCAAAGATAACATAAACCATGTGCTCATTAGATCCACGCATATAAAATGTAAGTTCACCTGCGGGGGAGTCTACATGTTTGCTAACAGTTTTAAGGATTTTTTTTATTTTTTATTGTCTCATTAACAGTCCAAAGTCCAGAAATATTCGGTTTATAATAATGTAAGACAAGGAAAAGCAGTCAATTCTCACGTTAGAGAAGCTGGCACCATGAAATGTTTGGCATTTTTATGTGAAAAATTTATAATTCAAATAGTTGCCTGAAGATTTGTGTAAGAAAACTTGATGCTTATTTGTTCTGTGAGCTGCTGCTGCACTGGGCTTTAGGGCTGCAACCTGCCAATTATTTTCTTGATTAGTTGTCTAGATAGGAAATGTCAGAAAAGGTTTCCACGGCCCCATGGTGATTTATTCGGAATTGCTCGTGTTGTTTGACCAACAGCCCCAAAACCTAAAGATATTCAATTTACTTTTATTTATGTATTTGTCAGATAGGACAAAGAAAAGCAGCAAAATGCTGAAGTTTGAGAAGCTGGGACCAGGGAATATCTGGTGTTTTTGCTTGAAAAAATTATCAATTATAAAAATAGTTTGAAAAATGCTTAATTTGAACCGTTATGTTTTCAAGGTTAGGAATATGCTTGAATTCGAATATACTCCTTGAAAAATGCTTGATTTTCAACATAATCTGGTGTTTCATCATCTTCAGTCACGTAAACCAAACAGCTTTTAATATTTGAAATGAAACGATCCCGTCGTCGTATGTGTTTGTTGTCTCCTGGCATTTATAGTAACACTGGGATGATAAAGGCTTCGGGAGTCTGGAAATTTTAGATTTAAGAACCTTGAAAGTGCTTGAATTTTACTCTTAAAAAGCCCTGAATTTATTTAATGAAGCACTTCAGGGAACTAGTTGACTGATCAGCCAGCGTCTGTGTATTTGTCCTTTGTATAAGTCACGCCTTGCACTGAGACTGCTTTTTCTGCAATAGTGAACTTCAAATCTGGGTCACTTATTTAACCATTCTGTGCTGTAACTCTGGCAAGTCTAATCTTTGTCCTCAGGCTATTGATCTGTTTTCAGGCAATGTGAAAATAGGGAAAAGAGGAAATGCTTCCATCATATGTTTTCAGTTTGTCATTTGATTTGGTTCTGTTCACCATCCGTTTGTCCAGTCTAGAATATAAAGTGCAGGGAAAAGGTCTGATGTTCATGCTGACACTGCGTGCATTTCAGTGACAAAATTCAAGGAAAGGAATGTTTTTATATACTCTGAGTCGGATGTGAGTCATTAATGCCAGGGGAGGGGGGAGTTGTGATACATAAATAAGTGAGTGTTTTTTCCTTTCACTTCTCAGCTGTTGTGTATAGCTTGGAGATATGCATTATTTAGCATATTTGCTACCAGAAATATCACATTGTTCAGAAATGAGCCCTGGTCACCATCAGCAAAGTCTTGAGTGTTTTTTTATTTTATTTTATTTTATATACATTTTTTGCGCGTTAATGGTTGAGAGTGCAGCTAGTTCTGCTCAGAATTGTGACCTCATGTGCAGTATGTCAACGTAGCAAAACAAACTCATTTGTGGTATGAAGAATCAGTCTGTTGACATGGGCTTAAAATAGAAAACCCTGAGTTTCTCTGCAAACAGAGTTACAGTGTTATGTCATTCAAGTCATTCCTCCTCAGTTGTGGAATCATGTTTGTTTAACCCCCTGAAAGGTCTCATCCCATGTACCTACATCCCACTCTGTGTATAATCCAATAATCATGTCTTTTGATGGACATATTGAGGAAGAATTTGAGAGGAATATCCCTGGCTAGGTGGAATTTGGGAGTTGGCCGCACCAGCTGGAGCACCAACAAACAGGCTGTCCTCTTTCATGCATAACTTATCTGCTGTCCCGTCCAGATTTATGGAAGTGGAGCTGACATTTTCTCTTTATAGAACCACCAATTATTGAAAACAATGCCTCCGCATCTTTCACCCGGCAGCTTACACCAGCCGTTTGCCCCTCTCATTGTTCTGGCAGAGCGGAGAGACGCTATGTGGAGAAGTACTGGAAGGAGGTGCGGGTGGGAGACTTCATCAGGCTGCGCTGTAACGAGATCCTCTCCGCCGACGTTCTGCTGCTGAGCTCCAGCGACCCGGACCGCCTGTGCCACATCGAGACCGCCACACTGGACGGAGAGACCAACCTCAAGCAGAGGCAGGTCGTCCGCAGCTTCTTTGACCTGGTGAGACGGGCCCGCCCCTTACCTTTTGGTGCCATCTTGTCATAACTGGTTCGGCGTCACACAAACTGGGTCTCTGTGTTAAAGTTCACCATTCCCAAAGCTCTGAATATTAGCTGTGCTTCCACAAGTTCATGATACTGAGCTTACACAGGTTACTTAGACACTTTCCACCCAGCGTAACAATTTAGAAAAGTCAAACTGCTACTGGGTTTAATGGTTTTTGCGCACACCCTTCAGCCAGTCGGAAATTAGCATTTACCCATATTAAAGATGCTAAAACACAACTTTGTATTTGTTCTGGATTTTGAAAGTGACATTTTTGAAGTTTGTGTGTGCAACCTAGTAACTGATACCAGTTGTTGCTCTTTACCAAAGCTAAATGCTTTTTCTACTTCTGGTAGTAATACTGGTCATTTTGATAACCAGCTAATCATTCAATCATTTATCGAGAGAAAATATGAACATGTTAGTATGTAAAAGTAGATTGTAAAAAGATTTGGTTGCTTTCAACCGTTGCATATCATTATATTAAACTTAATAAATTAATTTAAACATAGTCCATTTTTAATATGCTATGAGGCTGTTTACATGCCACCTGCCCCTGAAAATCAAGCAGCTCAGGTCATCTAAGAGGGGTAAAAGACGAAATACTGATGTTTTTGGCATCAATTTATTTGACAATTACACTCTACATTAGTTGTCAACTTGCCAGATTATCTAATGCAGTCTAATACAACAGTCCTGCAATAAATCCTTCATTCATGAAGGTTATAATATGTGTTTAAACTGTTTTAGAGAGGTGTGTGTGTGGTCATTTTGGAAGCTGTAGTTTGTGATGCTGTTTGATTGTATTGCGTTATTTTGTTTCATATTACAATGTTTGCAATATTTTGGCCACCCTCTTTATACCGAGGAGGGCAGAACAAATATTGCAAACACCACAGGGTACCATCCATTTTCCATTTAATTGGGACTCATTTAGTCAGAATTTGTAGCCGCTGCCTGAATAATCAGCTGTTTGTTGTCTCTTTGCAGGATTGTGATTTTGACCCGTTAAAGTACAACAGCGTAATTGAATGTGAAAAGCCCAACAATGACCTGAACAGATTCCGAGGCTACATGTGAGTACTCTCTTGTTGTGTCAGCTCTGTGCAGTATGTGGTTGGTGTGCTGCCCACCATCATGTGGCGGTAACTTTTTAAAACAACTGTTTGGAACCCAAGATGCTCAACTTTGTTATTTGTGAACTCACGTTAAAGGTTTCAAGTTTCATTTTCATTTCACTGTGAATTAATACAGTGACATTTTGAGTAATGTTAAGCTCCAAAATGGAAATAATGTGAAACTGCGGCTTGTTGACAAGCCAAGAGTTTCCAACTTATAATTATGACTTAAAACAGTTTTTCCAAGGCAAGATTACGATCTGCCTTCTTGGGATGCGGTTGCAGGCTTTTGCCCATTTGACCATGCACATTTGAAGATACATGTGCTTCCTCACGACCAGAATAAACGGAAGCATCAACTGCTCCTTGCAACCTGATTACTGAAGCTGTAGTCTGGTCTCTAGAAGCTGGTCTCTGTTCGTAGACCTGTACGAATGCTAGCCAGCTTGAATATTTGAGCTAATTGCTATTTAGCTTGTGGATATTGTGCTAACCAGGATGTGACTAGTGACATCTGTTCATCCACATGTGGTGTTTTATACTGGTCAACCAGCTTTGATATTACACTTAATTGTCAGTTTACTCGTCAAGAGGAGTACTACTCAGCCTGTAGTAAACAGTTGTTTGATATCTTCTATGGCTCTGGAGGAGCATCAGGGTTATCTCAGCATCTGTTGCTTTGATTTTAACTTTTTAACACATAACCCACCCGTAAAATCACAAAGTGACGTTTTTTTACACTTTGGTTTTAACAAATGAGGTGAAACATGTTAATCAGTAATCTTTAGAGGTGCTGGTAGGCAGATTTTGTTACCTTCTGACAGCTAGCTGTTTCCCTCTGTTTCCAGTCTCTATGCTAAGCTAAGCTAACTGACTGCTGGCTGTAGCTTCATATTTAACGTACAGACACGAGAGTGATATCGATCTTCTCATCATACTCGGCAAGAAAGCGAACAAGTGTATTTCCCAAAATGTTGGGCTATTCTTTTAGCATATTCGTGGTCATGTTCATCAGTGGGACGCAGCGTGTTTGCTCCCTGCTATTGTCAGAGTTTTCAGAGACCTGGATTTATGCCAGGTGTGTCTACTCTGTCTCTTGTGTTGGATATGAGAAACGTGCCGTAAAGCGGCCGGGCTGACCCGCGCTCACATGATTATGACATTTATTCTTTGCTCAGAAGGAGACCAGATGCCGCAGGTATTCAGTTGCCAGGCTACAGTGGAGCACAGGGCACAGCTGCGCAGTTGTCTCAGCAGTGTTTTATTACATTATGGCCTGTTGCACCAAGTCTAATCTCACTACCTTTCTGGGAGAGAAAGCACTCTGTGTCTCAGAGTGTTATCAATTTCTTGAACAGTGTGCGCTATGAACTAGGATGAGCTGTCTGTGAACTACGGCTGCTCGGAGCTCAGGGACACTGTTATTAATCTATAGTGGTGGTGACGTGTCGGTCGGCCTGCTGTTAGAGGCCAAAGGATGAACATTCCTGTTAGTAAACATGCTGACAGTTGCGTGACTTTGAAAGAAGCTACAACGGAGATGATTAAGCGCTGCTTCCAGCTAAAGGTTGTGGGGCTGTTTAACTAACACACTTGTAATCCCTGATTTAGTAATGGGATTAAGGCTGACATTAAAAGCTCAGCTCTCCCCCACAACAGGCACATTTGCCCCTCATTTAATATAGCTCAACATACATCTCACTTTTAGTTAAAAAATACTTTTCTAAGAGGGGGTTGAACTTCCTCGGTGGTCTGGCTAAGAGCTTCATTCAGTCTTTGTATGACACCAACGCTCTAGATGAGCCTAACGAGCTTTAAACTCAAGAGCTGAAGTGAGATCTGAGGGTCGTCGATGAAGCAGTGAATTGCCTGATTGACTTTAAGCCGGGGGCAGGGGGGGGGGTAGCACGGTCAGTCCCTCCATATCAGAGGGAATTCGTGCTGAGATAAGGGCTCCTGGTGAGTAAAGACCAAGATGCTTCAGAGTGTGATCGATTGAGGTGCCGCAGAATAAACTGATGTTGTCTTGGAGGCTCTGGTATCGAGAGATACTCTATCTCTCCTAGGGCATCAGTATTTTTCACCTGACTGTAAAGATATAACCATGATCATTTTGCCTTTGACTGATAACATTTTGCACCAGCACTTATAGTAATTTTTATTCGTCTTCTAACCTGACAGAATCCATCGAAGTGGCAGAAGAGATGCACTTTACAAAGATAACCTGCTGCTGAGAGGCTGCACCATCCGCAACACAGAAGAGGCTGTGGGAATAGTCATTTACGCAGGTTAGCCCCCAAAATAACCGTGTCGTCAGCTGTCGCACTCCATATTTGACCTTTGACCAGCTGCTGCTAACCCGCCATGTGTCTTTGCAGGTCACGAGACCAAAGCCATGCTAAACAACAACGGCCCGCGCTACAAGCGCAGTAAACTGGAGAGACAGATGAATGTAGATGTGTTCTGGTGTGTCATCATCCTGCTGGTCATGTGCCTGTTCGCTGCTGTTGGTGTGTAGCACTTTTGAGTTTTGTTAACATTTTTGGACATCTTCGTGGTTTCTGTTGAGAAATTTGTATTTAATTTATTGTTAAATTTATTGCAGAATAGTAAAGACTTTGGACCTCTTTTACTGTGCTTTTTATTCCAGTGTTTATATGAGTTGACCTTGTGGTATTGCTGTTCCAGGTCATGGGCTGTGGATGTTTCAGTACGGAGATAAGAGACCTGTGTTTGACGTTCTTAGTCCAGAGGGGACAGACTTATCGCCCATCATGTCAGCTATTTATCTCTTCCTTACTATGATCATCGTCTTTCAGGTACGAAACTGAGAGAAGCTTAAAGAAACAAAGGCGTAGATAAAGATAGAAACAAGACACACAGTATCACTACGTTTGAAATGTTTTATCCCACTGCACACAAACGTTGCTGCAAATCAAAGCATTGGTGGCCATTATTTCAGCACCCCTGGGTGTGTGACCTCTAGATCTTTATCTGCACATTGCATCTGGAAAAGCAGCGAGGAAGCACTTGCCTTCATACTACAAAATAATCTTTATAATACAGGATCAAAATAGGAAAAAGTGCCACCTGACAGCTATTGATTTGTTTGCTTTGGGGTAGGGTTTTTTTGTTTTTGTTTTTTTGGCAAAAATGTCAGTGACAATGTCACCCTGCCCTGTGTCAGATGTCGCAGCTAATTCCCTTGATATCAGGTAACTTATGAAATAAATGAAGTCAATGAAGTTAGCATTTGGTTACACTGTACAAACAGTAACTGTTTGAGGTTGGAGACCTACCAGCATTGCCAGACATACACTTTCAAATAAACATATGACTCTGTTGGCATGCAGGCACAGGGAGAGTGTGCAGGCTGAACTGCCCTCCCAAAAGCTGTGAGTCATTTGTGCAGAGCTACTTTCCAGAAATGTTGCCTGGAAATGTCTCACTCGGGATCACACCAACATTTTTTTAAACAATCAAACATATGCACAGTACGCTTATATAGCACTTTTGACCTATAGAGAAGGTAACAGAAAATCAGTAATTCTCTAAAACAGTGATTCCCAACCTTTTTTTTTATCAGACATTCTCCCACAGCCCTGTCAGAAGAACTCAAAGTACCCCTTCATTGACACTATTTATTTCAACTTTTTATCCATTACTTTTAGCCATTTATTTCAACTTTTTAGTTATGAATTTTAACCATTATTCCGTTACTTTGCTAACGTTTTAAACCGTTTATCTATTACTTTTAGCTAGCTAGCTATTTTAGCCATTTATCCATTACTTTTAATTACTTTTCAACTGTTTATCTATCGCTTGTAGCTAACTATTTCAAGTGTTTATCCATTACTTTCAATATTTTAACTGTTTAACCTGACTAAACCATTTATCCAACACTTTTATCTTATCTGTATCAGCTTCTGCTCGCTCGCTAACTCAACTTGTAGTGTCCAGGTGTTGAATTAGTTGAGCTACTCCACAATCTTTCCACAAACCCCCAAGTAACTGCTTGAAGAAAAAGAACCCCTGGTTGGGAATCACTGCTCTAAAATGTATATACTGTAAACGTCTCAGAAAAATTGACCACCAGCTCTACCTCGTTTCTAACAAAACCTCCGTCCTCTCCTAGGTGCTGATACCCATCTCCCTTTTTGTGTCGATTGAGATTGTCAAGATCTGCCAGGTGTACTTCATCCATCAGGACACGGATCTGTACGACGAGGAGACAGACTCTCACCTGCAGTGCAGAGCTCTTAATATCACTGAGGATCTCGGCCAGATGCAATACATCTTCTCTGACAAGACAGGCACGCTGACGGAGAACAAGATGGTGTTTCGCCGCTGCACTGTGGCAGGAGTGGAGTACTCCCATGATGCCAATGGTGAGACAAGCCAGCAAATGCACACACGCACACACTCCCTTACAAAAACAGGTAGTAGTCATTGCTTTTTAAAGTCACCCTTAACCTCCGGGTGGCCGCAGGAGGTCTTTGTTTGCATAATCATGTTTACATTGGTCTAAAATAAAAACCATAAATGCTGAAGCATTCGTTCTTTTTGCTGCTGAAAGCTAAGGTTTCCGTCTACTGCGTCATCACGTTGTCGCACATTGATGATGTCATCACAATACGTTACGTGCAGTGCAAAATGGCGATAAAAACGCGAGGTGGTACCAGAGGAGCAGAAAAGCAGGTTGATGGTTGAATGAGCTAGGATTAGTTTAATAGTTTACGATAATAATAGTATAGTATAATAATAATAATATAATAATAGTATTTAGTCAGTAGTTTTAAGAATAGTTTCTGTCAGTGTATCTTTGTTTTTTTAGCATAGTTTCCGTCAGTGTATCGGATGGCGAAGAAAAGATACTCAACCAAGGAGGTTTTGGAGCTTTTGTTTGCGGGTGGTGACGAAGAAGCGCTTTCCTCTGGTCCGGACTCCTCCTCCAGTGAGGATGAAGACCATTTTGTTGAAGGCATCGATTCGTATCAGGATGTGTAAGTACAATTTTAGAGATTATTTTTCCAACACCTAATCAATTACACATTTTAGAGAATTATTTTGTGCTAACTAAATTTATTTTTCTGAAATCATTTTCATTTATTTTTGTTTTAGCCTCACTGGAGATGAAGGAGCAACAGAGGACCACCCAGAGGCACTGCACCCCAGCACAGCTCATCTACCCAACACAGTGCAGCTTCCCACACAGCTACCCAGCACCTCACGACAGAGGATACAGCCTCTGCCACCACCCCTTTCCAGCGATTCAGATGTAGAGTTCGTTCTGCAAATGAGAAGCAGTCGCCATGATCGCCGGGCTTTTGAGCGTGGCCGCAGGAGTCGAAGCCGTGCTCATGGGAATGATCGTAGGAGTCGTGGCCAGGATTCCTCAGCACTCTGATAGCAAAACTCTTTTGTGACAAGACAAACAAAAATGCTGAAAAAAATATTGCTGCTGGCAAGAAGTTTATGTGGGCTCCAGTTACACCTGAAGAATTTGGGGGAATATGGGGTTGGTGTTTTACATGGGTGTCCTCAGTCTGCCAAAAGTCAGTCAGACATGTGGCGTGTCAAAAGTATCTTCCATGTCCCCTTTCCTCGCAAGGTCATATCCAGAGACAGGTTCCTCTTTATTTCTTGGAACATACATATGAGTGACCCTGAGAAGGATGCAGTGAATTACAGGAAGAAAGGCACAGAGGATTATGACATGCTGCACTGGCTCTGCCCTGTGCACGACTGTCTGCGAACTGCTTGCAGGGCTGTCCACCACCCTCATCAGAATCTGGCTGTGGATGAGCATATGGTGGCCACCAAAGCTAAAATTAGGCTAAACAGTACATCAAAAACAAGCCGACAAAGTATTGTGGTAACTTCTATACCTGCCCGGCACTCTTCAGGCACCTCTGCAACCTTGGCTTCGGAGCCTGTGGGGACCCACAGGGAGGGCAGAGTGGGAACCCCCACAACCACGGTGAATGCCCTGACGAGAAAGTCTCAGAGAGGATCCATACGGTGGATCAGGGATAGGCAGCTCCTCTTTGTGAAGTGGATGGACACAAGAGAGGTGTCAATGTGCTCCGCAGTGCACACTGCATACTCAGGGGAGACAGTGATAAGACGGAGGAAAACCAGCAATGGCTATGAGAGGGTGGCAGTTCCAAGACCTACCGCTGTGAGGGAGTACAACCGCTTCATGGGGGGGTCGACCTCTCTGACAAGCTCATTGGATACTACTCCACATGTAAAAAGAGTACAAAGTGGTACAAGACAATCTTGTATCACTTTTTTGACATTGCTGCTATGAACAGCTACATCCTACACAAACAGCTATGTGCCTGAGCTGAGCAGCCTATGATGCACCAGGCTTTCCCGGAGCTCCTCTCTGCTGAGCTGTGTGGAGTGTCCCTGGACCTCTCAGAAGCACCTCAAGGAAGGTAGTACCAGCACACAGCCGTAGCAATTGCTACGGGTGAGGATCCCTCCAAGAAGTGCAAGGTGTGTGGGGAAAACACACCATTCATGTGCAAGGCTTGCAGAGTGCCCCTGTGTGTCATCATTGACAGGAACTGCCACGACGACTAGCACAAGTGAACATACAGCACAAATTAAACAATTAAAACGCTTTTGCACTCTGCTCATAAAAATGAACATATCTCATAAACTAAACAATGTACATAGTTCAAATAACTTCTGGAATGTTCAGAAATATTTTGTTCATGTTTCTACATTTAGAAATCTTTTGGATCAATATGTTTTGTGTGTTTTATTTAGTAAAATCTGATGAAAAACATGTCCGATTTTTGTTTTTGTTTTTTTATTTATGACACAATTTCAGTACTTTTATCAGTTATTATGGTTTATTGACTTGCATAACCTTTTAGCTTAGGTTGTACAAATTTTAGGGATATGAAGCATTTGAAGATACTCCAAGAAATGACATCACAATAAGCAAATATACCAATGTGGACACTGGCGGACCATTTCTATTGCAGAGTTCAAAGGGTTAATGATGTGTGTTTGTGTGTGTGTGTGTGTGTGTGTGTGTGTGTGTGTGTGTGTGTGTGTGTGTGTGTGTGTGTGTGTGTGTGTTATCCAGCTAGAAGGCTTGCTATGTACCAGGAGATGGATTCTGAGGAGGAAGAGTGTACATCTCACGGTGGCACCCTGCCCAGGCGGGACAGCGTGACCAGCCACCAGAGTGCCCGGGTGGTGCTGCGCTCACAGAGCACAAAGTCCCACCGCAGGACAGGCAGCAGGGCGGAGGCCAAGCGAGCCAGCATCCTGTCTAAGCACACGGCCTTCAGCAGCCCCATGGTCAGTGCGCCTCACTGTCACGCCGTCCGCGTACCTGTGCTGTGTGTTCTCCACTGATAAACCGTCCTCTGTCCTGCAGGAGAAAGATATCACCCCCGACCCTCAGCTCCTAGACAAAGTCAATGAATGCAGCAGTCAGATGGACTTCATGCGCTTCCACAGCCAGCCCACGTCCCAGCTGCCCTCTGACCTCGCTGACATCATCGACTTCTTCATCGCTCTCACCATCTGCAACACGGTGGTGGTGTCCTCCCCCAACCAGCCCCGGCAGAAGGTAAAACTCGCCTCCACAAAATCTATCCAGTCAATAAGGGATTCCCTTTTACCGTTTAGAAATTAATCAGATGGTTGACTTGGTCAGATAGGCTGCCAGATAGTTGATCTTTATTACAGTGATTTTGATGTAACTACGTATATTTGCACTTGAGCTTTAGCACTGCAACTTCAAGAGATGATAAATAAGTCTGCATATACTGGAAAATAATAATAAATAATGTAGCATTAACACATTATATTTAGCAGCTTTATCTCACCACCCCAAAAAAGGAGAATCAGGAATATTTGAATAACATGAGGATTCATGGAACTGCAAGAACCTGTTGTCAGAACTTTGACAGTCATCTAAAATAGTCATCTTTGCCTTTATAAGATAGCAGACAACAGAAATGTGACAGGAAAGGAGAAGAGAGAGGGGGTATGACATGCAAATGTCCCTGGCCCCAAGACATTGCAAATACATTGTCAGCGTCTAGGCCAGGCCAACCTGGGGGTTGGGATCTTTCACAAAATGTTGCAAGTTAAATCAGAGGGATTGCGAGATTATTAACAAAAAGAACATGTTTCTGCTACACAGAATTATGTTGTATTTTTTCAGGCTTTGCTCTCATCTCTGTTTTTTTAGTCATGCTAGTGGCATGGATCTGTCTTTAAATATCTCAGCTCTTTTGGTTGGGTTGCTATTAAATTTTGTGCTGACATTCATGGTCACCAGAGGACGAATCCTGATGACTTTAGTGATACCCTGACTTTTCATCTAGCGCCATCACCAGGAAAAAACATTTACCAATACTTTTGTTCATATAAATATCTGAAAACTAATGACATCCCCATCAGCCTCAGCTGTACTTTGTGTGTAGTGCTAATTAGCAAATGTTAGCATGCTAACATGTTAAACTAAGATGAAAATAGTAAACATTACATTATCCTAAACATGAGCATTGTCACTGTGAGCATGTTAGCATGCTGACGTTAGCATTTAGCTCAAGGTACAGCCCACAGAGCTGCTAGCATGGCTGTAGACTTTGTCTTATTTTCTTCTGAACTGCTTGTTAATTTGAGGTGTTTCAGGCCTTTGAAAAAGTATTCAAACAAATAAAGGGAAAAAATCTGTTGCTGAACTGGTCACAGCTGATAGACGTATAGACAACCACTGATGAGGGGTCACAAGTAGACGTTACTTTGATTTCAGAGGTCACAAACCAAAAGGGTTGGGAACCACTCCCCCAAGCCACCCAAACAGGAGAGATATTATAAAGAGCCTCAATAGAGGGTCCGATAGAGGCTGATTCTATTGATATCCTTCCAAAGCACTAACACGAGGGCCTCTCTAATGTTGCACTGTTTTTTTTGTTGTTTTTCTTTTTTTGAACAGCATGGGAGTAGTTTCCATCTTTTGACAAAAAGAATTGAATTTGTTGTGTGTTCTTTTGGCTATTTTTCCTAGAAAAACACAGTCTCAAAAACACAAAAACCTTCCAAAATACTCACAAAGCCTCCTTTTGCACGTAGCTTTCACTGTTTTGCTGCCTGCGTCTTTGATGTGCTCGGGCCAGTGGCAGTTGTGTATCCGTGTTTTGTTTTGTTTTTGTGTGCGCCTGGGTGTGGTTGTCCTGTTCAGAGGCGATATCCTCTGCTCTCCACACACTGTGCACCAGCTCGCTGTCCTGCCAGTCAGAGACACAAACCTGTTCAGATTAAGCTTCGCAAAGTGACATATTATTTATGTACTCTGTGTTTCTGTTTGGAGGTTATCTGATAAGATGGAAGGAAATGTAAATCTGCACAGAACCACTCGCTTTGATACAGTCTCCTTTCTGTGTTTTTGTTTTTTTCTCTCTTTTTATTGTTTGTGCTTTTTTTGTCCTTTGGGCCAATGTAATTGTTCACATTTTATTACGATGCCCTTGCGGCTAACCCAGGACCTGAATGATTTATATCTATATATGTGATAACTCCTGCTGCCAGAAGTCCTCAAAGTGAGTCGCTCTCTCTGCTATTGTACTGCACCACCTTGGGATAAAGGATTGGCTAAAGGATTATAGCCAGGAGGTGCATTTTCATCAGTGCTGAAGTCTTCTGTTCCACAAGAGCTGGGCCTGGTTTCTCAAAAGCATCTTAAGGCTAAAATGATCATTAAACCCCTCCAATGGATTTTCTTAACCCAGAAGCAACTTAACATAAGACTGATGATTATACATTGAGTGGCCCCTACTGCAAGAGCAACCAAAAATTACATGTTTCATTTTTGTTTTTCTTGTTTTTGGTCATTGTTAAGCAATCATGACCATTGCTCTCTGTTAAGTGCTGTTGATGTAAAATGGGTGATTTTAAACAAGAAAATAAAACCAAAGTACCACACAAAAAAATAAGCAAATTAATTGAACAATTATTGATTTGCATCTGCCGACCTCTTCTTGTCATATATGGCCGTCACTGTCCAGACAGCAATAATCACAGTGATGACTGCAGCACTTGTATTTGTGGCAGCGACACATCAAAGTGAAGGCTGTTCTATTGTCAGTTTTTTATATCGTCTCTTTAAAAAAATGTATTCTGTGGTGCGTATGTATGCCGTTTAGCATGGGTCTAATACAGAAATGAAGGCAACGGTAATCAATGAAACCCCCTTCCCCACACACACCTTTCCAGTTGGGTGGGCTGTCCGACAATTTCTGTCACCTTTGGGGTTTCGGGGGTTTGAAGGCTAGGTTATGCTCGACAAGAATCAGTTCATATGACGGGTTGCCTGACCACATTGGAAGGCAAAAGTGTTTTTTTGCTGTCGTCATAGAAAGGGGGGAGGTATGGGCATAACGGGGCACTTTTTCAGATAGTCTACCCTGGAAGGCACTCATAGTGTTGCACTTGGTTGTTCATGTGAAAAGTGACAGAAATAGTGATGCAAAGAATGAATAAAGAAGTAGAGAGAGAAGTTCAACCCCTACCTACTTTCTCACCCCCGCACAGCTGGCCAATCACGGTGTGAAGTGGGCGTGAATGTTGGAATGTCGGTTTCGGAAAAGGACAGAAATGGTTGGACACAGTCCCTCCTAATCTGACGTCGGAAAGGAGTGGTGGGGAGGTTTCAGACGCTGTTTGACCATGTCACAAGTAGTTCTGATGGAGTATACTAGCAAATGGATCAAAGTTTACTTTCTGAAACTGATTCCCGCCCAGTAACAGGAATTATATAAGTCTGAACACTGAGCTTCATTATAATGTTTGTAGTTGCATCATTTTGAGATTAAGTTCTGCTACCTGCTGCTGCAGGTGTGACTGACTCCGTTCTCCTTGTCCTCCAGGTCCGGATGAGGTTTGAGCTGAAGTCCCCGGTTAAGACCATCGAGGACTTCATTAAACGCTTCACCCCCAGCCGACTGACTTCAGGCTCCAACAGCAGCAGCTCCTCCAGCCTAATCACCAACCGCTCCTCCAACAAGGGATGCTCCAGCGTGCTGTACTCCCCGTCTGCAGAGAGCACGCTCACCAAACTGGACGAGGAGCAGCATCCCGGCGGCCTGGAGCACACCTTCAGCCTCGTCCCACCCTACTACGACGGGAATGCGTGGAACCTGGAGGAGGGCGAACTGCGCTATGAGGCTGAGTCGCCCGACGAGGCTGCGCTGGTCTATGCTGCCAGGGCCTACAAGTGCTCACTCGTCGGACGCCTCCCTGACCAGGTGACCGTGGAACTGCCGCACCTGGGGAAGTTGAGCTTCGAGCTGCTGCACACACTGGGCTTCGACTCCACCAGGAAACGCATGTCTGTGGTTGTTAGACACCCTCTGACGGATCAGATCACCGTCTACACTAAAGGAGCAGACTCTGTCATCATGGATCTCATCAACCCCCCCGACACAGGTAGGAAAACACTCATTCTCAGATTGTTGTGTCCAGTTAGGAATTTATCATGGGAGGTGAATTTAGTGGTGGTACACTCTTGATAAACGATGACACTTCTATCAACACAGTCTTAAAATGTGGTTTGGAGCGGTGTGTTGCCGTGCTGTATCATGTCTGCAGGCTTCTCCTCCAGAATTGATCAGTCGTGACTGTGAAGCCGTGATCGGCTACAAATCATTTGATGTAATCTTCACATGGCACATGAGCTTTGTTGGACATGTCAGCAAAATGAGAATATTTTCACTTCACTCTGGTCCATCCCAAATGATTGTAGCAGCTTCAGGCTTCTGAAA
This sequence comes from Maccullochella peelii, assembly GCA_002120245.1. Taxonomy (NCBI): domain Eukaryota; kingdom Metazoa; phylum Chordata; class Actinopteri; order Centrarchiformes; family Percichthyidae; genus Maccullochella; species Maccullochella peelii. Next base: position 177,344 of record LKNJ01001364.1, on the reverse strand, counting down.
AATTGGGATTATAGGGAGGTCTTTGTATAGAGCACCAAAGGTTCCACCCCACCCCAAACCTTCATACTTTCCACTTATGTAAACCTATAAGGTAACATGTTATGTAAGAACTAGTATTTTTAGTCACTGCTACAAAACTCAATGCCTCTTGATTGGTACCTTTTTTTAAAAATTAAAAAAAAACATGTCCTTGTGTTCTTCCTCTGTGATCTTAAAACCTTGTTCCATACTCTTCAAGTTCTTTAACATCCTAATGGCAAAGGTGTACCAGGTTGTTAGTATTCCAGGCACACAAAGAGCTACACAGGCATTTTTCACTCATGCTTTGTACACAGTGACCAGACATCTGTCCAGGGGTTCTTAGCGAGGACTGTTGTGGCCCACAGATGGAAGACTTGACACAACACACAGTTTGTAGTGCTGCAAATAATGATTATTTTCACTATTCAAAGACATTCTATTTACAGTGATATAAAATGGAGAAATGCAGCAAAACCACACATCTGGCATTTGGCTTTTTTTCCTCATTAATGATTTAAACAATTAATCGAGTATTAAAATTGTTTGGCGACACATTTTCTGTCGATCTACTAATGGTTTTAGCACCACTTTGAAATCCATTCTGGTTGAGATTTAGGAAAAGCTGCAGAGTTAAGACTAAACTGATGCTCTGTGGCCACACGTTAAAGGGCCACTCCACTGGTTTTACACATGAAGTTTAGTTTACGTGTCATTGGGAGTACTGCTCAGCCTGTAAAAGCAGTTGTATAATGTCATCTGTGAGGGGGCTTTGGACTTGAGCCTGAGTTACAAGACGGCCATGTGGAGTGATGTGTGATTTTAACGTGAATTCAAGAGCTAAGCTACTGTTAAATCCATCTGCAGATCATGAATTGTTAGGGAAATGATCTCCGTCTCTGTTCATGCAACATGTAGATTGTATTTCTGAAAGTTGATTTGGTAACCATGGTAACACGTATGCGCATTGTCACTCCCAGATCAGTTCTGGAAACCTGATTTGTTCTGTGCATGTGTGAAAATTCTACTTCCTGTCACCGCTTTTTTTTTTTTTCTTAAATGCAGAAATTTGTTGAGGAAGTCGCACTTTATTTTGATAAGTGGAACATATCTTTAGAAGTACATATTGATTAAATATGTGTGACTTTTACAGTACTACCAAAATCTAGTGGTCCACTTAAATTTGATTTAAAAATATTTATATTTCAATGGGCTGAATCAACCTGTGCAGCAGTAACAGCATGCTGTCATGTCGTGTGGGTAATTCATTTATTTTACATGCCTGGTTAGGGGCTCCCTCCTGTTCATTAGAAGCAGGCAGTTCATCTCTACACGGCAGCTCGGAGAAATGGTTTCCTGCTAAATGATCCTTCTACGCTGAATGAAGACCTGTTAACTGCAACACGTCAATGGGGGAAAGCACTCCCATCTTGTGTTCCAGCAGACGTGCAGTCCTATTCTTTGGAGGAATTCTGAACTACAATATAATTTATTGTATTGATTTTCCATTAGGAGGACCACGCTGGTCCATTTGCATTTAGGTTCAGGGCCGTGCTGATTGTTCATCATTTTTAATGCCCTCCATAGAGCAATGTCTGAGCTGGCACAGTGTGCCACTTTCAGAAGTTTTTTGCTTAGTTAAAATTCACAGAGCGGTGCTGCTCACTGGAGGAGAGAGACTCCATCGGGACAGTTGTCACACACACCCCCGCCCCTCCTCCACCATGTGTCTCAGTTCAGCAACTATAATGGCATACGGGGTGTGTCTTCACGCAGGCAACACACTACTTTGTTTTACCATTCGGACAAACCAGCCAATTAGAGTGCAGTATGAGTTGGTCCTCCTCATGACATAGACGTCCATAATGGCTCCATTCAGGCGACGGGGGAGTTGTTCAGTGTCAAGAGCGTGAGTCATGGCTTAACTCCAGTCTCACTCGTGCTGCAGGGTCTTGTTTAATAGCAAATTCCACCTTAAAACAGAATTTACATTTTAATATTATTTATCCTAATTTGCCATTTTCACAGATAGATAAATCTTCCACTGGCAGTAAATTTAAAGATATTTAGATCGTGTTGACACTGCAGACCTCTGGGTTCTGATCTTGGCTCTCTGAACTTAACAAAATATTATAATTATTATTAAAGCTGCTATAATCAATATTTTTATATCAACTGTGGATCAAATGAGTATGTGTAATGTGAAAAGGGTCACTCATACTTACAAACCCACTGATAAATGTACTGAATGCACTTGCTTCATAAAACATTTGCAAAGCTGATTGGTTTTTTTTTTTACATTTTGAGACCTATATTGTTTACATCCATGTTCTTCATGGCTGTTGATGGCGCATTATTGTGTTTCTTGACAACGTTACCGCCACCAGTAGAATAGTGTGAAACCATTGGCTGGAATGTGTACCACATCACCCGAGTGGATGCAAACGGGGAGCCACACATAAAAACATTGCTCTTAGAGTCAATAGTGGTAAAAAACAAAATACCGAACACAAATCCTATTTTAGGTGGATTTTCCCATTTTCAGTAGTAGGAAAAATTAACATTGTGTTTAAGTTCCACCTGCGTCTATAAGGCCGTCTGGTCAGCACCCATTTGTCAAAAGGGAAAACTCCATCTGTTCTTGGAAATACTTTTTTCACAAGATAGTTTCTGTCACAAACAACAAGAATGTTAGTGATCACGATGAAGCTGCCATATTACTTCTATATGAGACAACCATATGTCTGCCTTAGTTTTGAATAAAAACAGTTTGAATTGATCTTTTATCATGGTAAAGAAAATTATCGTTCCTCTTTGTGTTTGAATTCTTCAGATTACTGACAGTTTTGGGTTGATTTGTTCTTTTCAGTAAAAATAATTTTGCGTGGTGGTGCTGCCAAGCTGTTGCGTTATTAGTGAGATTACAAGGCTGGCGATCAGAGTGTTGGCTGGTGCATCTGTGTCAGGAGACTGATAAAGCCAATCTGTTTGTGCGTGTCCCCCTGCCAGAAAGATACCCAAGATGCTGCGCCAGAGAGACTTAAGCAAGACTCTTATTACGAAACATGATACTTCAAAACATCTAAAACAACATGAAGTATTCCATCATATTAAAATCATTTAGATCGTTAATTGAAATAGTATACATTTTGTAAAATGGGATAGAAAATATTTTTATTACATTTTGCTTAGTATAGTCCAGACACAGCTTGATGACTAATATGAAGACTTGGTGAAATATATTGAGGCACAGCATACTTGGTTAATTTAGGTGTGAAGACAGATGGCTTTCATGTGCCTCTTGGAAGAAGCCTTTGGCAATCTGGAACCAAAATGCTGAACACTTGTGCAAATTCTCTAAAAACAAGGATATTTAATCTTCATTCTTCTTTCCTTTACTTTATTTATTTATTTATTTATTTATTTATTTATTTTTAAGGAAACTCCAAAGGGAAACGCCAGAAAAAGATTGTCAACCGGACCCAAAACTACCTGAACCTGTATGCTGCAGATGGCCTTCGCACACTGTGCATTGCAAAAAAGGTAACATAAAGGATCCATAAACTTCTTAAGAAGTGCTAAACAAATGCTCTGCCTCTAACATTAAACTGCTTTAGAAGTTGGACATGATGTGTCTCAGTGGCTTTTTGGCAGGCTGTGTTTGTAGCCCAGCACAGATGATCACATGGACTGGCCCTTCCAAAATGCCATTCTTCGTGACTCAGCTGCAATCTCTGCCACTTTCCCAGGCTGTTAATTTATGCCCAGGCTCATTATATCCCTGCTTGTGCAGAACCCGTCACCAAAGCGATATGTGATAAAACACCTTGTCAAGGTCTCACATTCTCCTGTGGATGCTCCTCTGCCATGTAGGCAAAGGATGAGAGTTAAATTTGCCCCAATACTTTAACAGATGATGGTGTGTGTATATGTGCATGTGACTGTGTGTGTTCATGTGTCAGATTCTGAGCAAAGAGCAATATGCCTGCTGGCTGCAGCATCACCTGGAGGCTGAGACGGCCATCCAGGGAAGAGAGGAGCTGCTCTTTGAGTCGGCCCTGCGACTGGAGACAAACCTCCAGCTTCTGGGTAATTGTTTGATTTATTTATTTATTTTAGGTCTCCCAAAAAGACACCTCATCCACTCTACACTTGTAGATTATATTTAATATTCATTTTAATTTGTATACAATATTACTTTTGGCTCACTACTATTGTGCGGATGTTGGAGGGTGTATCACCGTCATGCTTCTCCACCCACAGGAGCGACGGGCATTGAGGACCGGCTGCAGGACGGTGTGCCTGAAACCATAGCTTCTCTGCGGAACGCCGGCCTGCAGATATGGGTGCTGACGGGCGACAAACAGGAGACGGCCGTCAATATTGCGTACGCCTGCAAGCTGCTGGACCCTGAGGAGGAGATCCTGACGCTGAATGCTGATTCTCAGGTGAGTGGGTGTTTCATAAACTCAGACTTGTTTCACTGACAAGACAAAGATTTTAATGACAGCGTCACATTTTTAGCCATGCTAGCCCCGTGACTCTAGGGATTGGAATGTCGGTGTACCACTTTGGTCAAGACTGAAATATCTCACAAACTATCGGATCGACTTCCATGAAACTTGGTACAGAGGATGACTTTGATGATCCCTGACCTTTCCTCTAGCGTCACCATCAGGTCAAAATCTCAACTTGTCCAATACTTTGGTGTATGACTAAACGCCTGCAAAACTAATGACATTCAACCTCAGCTGTGCTTTGTGTTTAGTGCTAATTAGTGAATGTTAGCATTTAGCTCACAGAACCTCTAAGTCTTGTCCAAAATAAATATAAAATAAAAATGTTGCTTGGCTACTGAAATATAGTTGATATATGGTAAATAAAAGGATTGCTAAATATGCCACTATTTTCCCCAGATTATGTAATGTACATATTCTAAAGGGAATAGTTCAACATTTTGGGAAATACTTTTATTCACTTTCTTGTGGAGAGTTGGATGAGAAGATCGATACCAGTGTCATTTCTGTACAGTAAATATGGAGCTACAGCCAGCAACTGGTTAGCTTAGCCTAGCATAAAGACTGAAAACACGGAGAAACAGCTAGCCTAATTAGCTTCTAATTAACATGATACATCTTTTTTGTTTAATTCGTACTGAAAGTGTAAAAACGGCATATTGTGGTTTTATGGGGGTAATGTGTCAGACTATGGCAGTGACTTCCTAGAGTTTCCACTAGTTGCCTGGCAACCTCACGGTGATAACTCCAAGGAAACTATAAAATGGGTTTTATAGTTTTCTTGGATAACTCCAGGAAGTCACTGCACCCAGCCAAGAAAAAGAACCCCCATAAAAACACAACTTGTCGTTTTAACACTTTGTTTTTGTAATCTTTTGACAGAGCCAGGCTAGCTGTTTCCAGTCTTTGTGCTAAGCTAAGCTAACGGGCTGCTAGCTGTAGCTTCATATTTACTGCGCAGACATGAGAGGGGTATCGATTTTCTCATCTAACTCATGGTAAAAGTATGAATTTGCGTGTCTCACAAAATGTCAAACTATTCCTTCAACATAATATTGTCCTTACTCATTGAAAACACCACCTTTGTGAGGTCGTACAGTCATTTAAGGACAACAATGTTTAATTCTGTGCCGTTGAAGCATCTGTTTGCCAGATGTGAAGCAGGTCAGGCAGTGTGATATTAAACAACTTGGTGACCTGATCCTGAACTCCAGCCCACTCTGTTCCTGTCTCTGAACCAGGAGGCGTGTGCGTTGTTGCTGGAGGAGAGTTTACACTACATCCAGGCCAAATTCCTCTGCAGCTCTACAGACCACGCCGCCAGGGCCTTCCACAATAACTTTGCACCCTTTGAGATCTATCCCTCCTCATCTCCGTCCTCATCCTCCTCCCACACCTCTCCCTTCATGGTGCATCAGCTGGGCCTGGTAATTGACGGGCGGACCCTGGCCTATGCCCTGGATAAGAGTTTGGAGGATAAGTTTCTGGCTGTCGCTCGGAGCTGCCGTTCAGTGCTCTGCTGCCGCTCCACGCCTCTGCAGAAGAGCATGGTGGTCAAACTGGTGCGGAACAAGCTGAAGGTCATGACTCTAGCCATAGGTGAGTAAAAGTTCAAGACACACATTCGTACTCATATAACACCCCTTTTTATTTGAGCTCTTGACCCAGATGCTTTTGATGTGCTTTGACTGCCAGTGGGGAAAAAAGTGCCCAATGTTCATGGCCCACCTCGAGATCACAGTTAGACCTGTGCAATTGATGTGCGTGTTTTGCTCTCCATGGTTCCATATTTGTCATTGTGGAAACGACTTCCAGTCCTGTTCTGAAGAGAAACAGACTTTTTAATGTCATGCTCACATGTGTTTTTGGTGTCAGACACATAAGAACCGGAGCTAAATTCAGGATAAAACATTCCTTAGCACCAAATTGTATAAACTATAAGCTCTAGTCTTGAACCTTTAGGCTATCATCAGGTTGTAAAATCCAGCAGCGTCCAGACAGATCAAAACACGCCTGAGTCCCTGCACACAGCTGCTGACAGGGGAAAATATCAATTTAATAAATGCTCAAAACACTCTCCTATAACTTCAATCTGGCTTAGCTAAAGTTTTTATTTTTGAAGTAATCATGAAGAATCAATGAAGAAACTCATTTCCTTTATATCCCTAATGGACAAAACTTGAATTTAGCAACTAAAACTGACCTGACAGGTGTCTTGCCTCAAGCCAGAAGCCCTTCACCTTCACCTCAAAAACATCCTCAGTAGTCTGAAAATGGTTGTGACTACTTTAAAGATCATGCTGCCTCTCCAGAAGGCTAACTCGTTCGCTTGTCTCACCTCAGACTCATACTTTTGCTAAGCCTCACCTTCATCACTGCAACAAACGTGTTTTTTAATCTGAATTTAATCCATATTTGAGAGGCTGTTGGTGAAATGTTGCTCTTTAGTAACACCTAGTGGCAGCCACTATGTTTTGTTGTGTTTTGTGGTGTTAATGATAGAGCTACTGTCCTTTTACATTCCCCACCTAGATTTTCCTGCAGGTCCGTGGATCAAACCGACGACCTCACGGTCACAAGGTACTTTATGTACTCGCTGGTCTGGTGGTGTGTCCATATCAAAATATAAAATATCAATATATAAATATTCATAATTCAATGAGCTCCTACAGTGCATCACTGTCAAATAACCCTGCAGCAGTTATAACTCAGACTTAAACGAATTCCCCAAAGTCTTCAAGCATCATGAAGCTATGAGATCTTTTCCTGTTCAGTAATCAATGACATGTGTTCCTACATCATGTCCCCATTATCATGAATATCAATGTGGCAAACTCACTATAACACAGAAGTAGTGAAGCTCCTGGATGTTCCTCTTGCTTCGGTATCAATATGAGTTGACTTTGACATCTAAGGAAGAAGTGCGCACTCTTCTCACACACACCTTCTGCACCCTTGCTGTGACCACTGAGTCAAAACAGTGTTATTTTAAGGCACCATCGTAATTATACACTTTGGCTTAATGAAGCTGTGGCATAATGGAGGTGACATGAGGACGTCAGTGTGACTTATGACTGTCTTTTCCTTGTTTTCCATTTATTTGTTCCTGCTGCTCTCAGGGGGATCCCGTTTTTTGCCAGACAAGCGCTTTTCTGTCATTGCTATGTTAGCAGTAATGTGGAGGAAACCCTGCAGCTCCTCACACTCTGTTATTTTACATCTCTGTGGGGACAGCAGATGATGGTGTAGCTCTAATATCTATCATTACTCTTAAGCTTATCATTACAACACCACGTTTTCAGACCTCATCTGCTGTTACCCCTCTTACAACAGTGGAGCCTCCACCTTCAGTGGAGTAATATTATATTATATTATATTTTACTTCACGGAACATGAAGCATGTAATTTGTTTTTTTTCTATTGCAGCAATTGTAATTATTTATAAAAAGATGCAACAAATGTGAATATAATAATAGACATGCCTTGTACACTCTGCTGATTAGTTAAGTAGAACCAGGCAACGATGTTAATGCACTTTAGTGATGGAATAATTAGTCGATTTATCGATTAGTCAGTTAACCACCAACAACAATCAAATGTAAGAATTTGCTGCTTTTCTCAGTTTTATGTCATTGTAAATTAAATATCTTTAGTTTTTGGACTGGCCAGACAAAACAATATAATAATTCAATCATTTGAAGACATCACCTTGGGCTCTGTAATGGGCATTTTCCACTATTTTCTGACTGTTATACACTAGTTAATTAACATACATTAATCGTAAGTGTTCAATATTAAATAAATATATAATATGTTATAAAATAAGTATTCATATGAATAGAATAGAATAAAATATATAAATTAACCAATACATTTTGAATGATTTTCTATAAAATTCATTAATATGAAAACCAAAATCTTTATGAAAAGTTTTTTTCAGAAATGTTGGTTTCAAAATTACCTTCTTTTTTTTGTTTTTTAAACAAAAACTGTGCATCACATGTGCCCCTCAGCCTCTTAGCCAGCTGATACCAAATTTAGCAAGTTAGCTGTTGTTAGCTTGAGCAACGACAATGTCGAAGTAAATCAAAATCAACCTGCTAGCTACAGGCTGCTGTAAGTAAACACAGTACACAGCTGCAGTAAATAGCCTCTTCTATTACTTAGCTTAACAAGGCTGCACATGCTACCTAGCTAGCTGGCTAACTAGCTGGCTTGGCTTGTGAGCTTGGATTTCTTACTCGGCGTGAGGAGACAGTGTGAGCTGTTAATGTTAGCTGCTAACGTTAGCTTCAGTGTCACCTCAGCAGCGTTGGGAAGATGTTCTCACAAAAAGACACACAGATCTGTGAAAAGTAAAAATACGCTCTGCTTCTCTTGGGTTGTTGTAGCCAGCTTGATCCAGCTAGCTTGCCGGCAGTTGGTTTTAAGTTTATATTGAACACTTTGGGGCTCCATAGTCCTACACATCAGTGTGAAATGTACAAGAAGCCACATTTCAAGTATTACCATGTAACCCTTAGAGCTTTAAAGTTGATTATTTTTTCCATTGTATAAGAATTATCTGCAAAAAAGAATTGAATTATTATGTGAGTCCTAATTGACAATTTGAAATCCATCCTATTCACATGCCAGTTAATACACTGCTGCAGTAGTGTTTTGGATCGATTTTGTCGTACTGGAACAGCATTTGCCCGCTCACACAAACTGGTAACCTCTGTTTGAGCGCTCATCACCACCCACCCCTCATACTCAGCCGACGCTGCCACTCCAGTCATGTTTACTATTGTGACAACAAAACCCTCTCTGCCCACTGACGCTTCATCTCCCACTACATGGGCTGTAGTGGGGGGGGGGAATAAAATAAAATCTGCAGCTCTCAAAATGAAGCAAAAACGCTGCTCGTCAGCCACCACAGCAGGCCTGGCTCTGCCTAACCAGAGGGACCTGACAAGAAGCAGCGAATAATAAACACACACAAATACAGCTAATTTAACAGCTAAAGAAACTGACAGCTCTGTGAAAGCTTGACGTTCCTCCCACACACATAACAATGCGACTCTTTCTTGCCATCAATTAAGTTCCTTCTGCTTCCAGACTGCTGGCAAACTGACGATCCCTGACGTTCTCCTGTTTACAGTTTATGTATTAATGTTTCCTTCTCTGAGGGACTATTTTCTCTCTCTCACTACATTAATCTCAGGTGATGGGGCCAATGATGTCAGCATGATCCAGGTAGCGGACGTGGGCGTGGGCATCTCGGGACAGGAGGGCATGCAGGTAAGGAGAAATCTGGGCGGGACCGTACGGGAAGGGGGAGGAACGGGTGAAGAAGGTGATGCAGAGAAGGGGGAGTTGATGAGGCCTGAGGGGTGATTTGAAGGGGATTGTAAAATAAACGCAGTATGAGAGATCCTGAGAGGTTGAGAAGAGTGAGAGGCACTATGGGATGGAAGATAAGGGGAATAAGGGAAGACGCTGGCATTCTTTAGCATAGTTAATGGCTTTTCATTACTCTTAAGTGCGTGTTCTAGCCCACATCCATACACATCCTCTAAATAGGATTGCCTGTGTGTTGCTGAGTCAGGAAGCCTGTCCTGTGTCCTGCAGTGAGGCAGCACACTTTATGGGTGCTTTAGTCTCGACTCCATCCACACCAGCTTCGCTCCCTGCCCTAAGGTCAAAAAGCTGCTGTTGCCCCCACCCCCTGCTCATTTCACTCAGGGACCCTGTTCCAGAAAGGTGATCTTGCATAGCAATGATGGAGGTTCCCAATTAACTTCCAGGGGAGGCTTCGGCTGCATGCTGCTGTGTAGCACATCTGTTAAAGTCTCAGTATCCTGTTCTTAACCTGGCCGCTAGATTAATCATTGTTAATCAGATCTGCTCCTAATGAGACAGCGGTCACTCCTCGGGATCCCACACTGTGCTGAGACACACACATTTCTGCGCTCGGGCCAGCACACACACACACACACACGCACAGCATTCTGATTAACACACCTTTTTCCTCTCAGGCGCACACTCCCCGTGTGGCCGTTACGAGCCCATTATGAGAGCGCAGCAGAAACTAAATTGCTGCACGACGAGGCATCTGCTATTGTTTTTCTTGTCTGCAAACAACATTGACAGTTGAGATGTGTCATGAAGGGTTAGCGGCACCGTTTAAAATGTAAGTTATAAACCCGGCTCGACTACAAGGAGGGTTTTGTTTTAGACGTTGATAGATGAGACTGACAGTTCCCTGCTGCTGTAACGATGAATCCCAGAAGGTGGACAACTCATTTAAGGGTTATTGCTTTGGAGAGGTGATACCCACTAAAGATTAATTAAAAAGAGGCAGGCGAGTGTAGCAGGGCCAGCCATTTCCTACATTTCCTAATAACTGCACAAGTTACGTGTGAGTGAGTGAGTGAGTGAGAGAAAGTACAGGATGCAAGAGATTGAATGTCGGGTCCTTCTGGTGTTTTGCAGGCGGTGATGGCGAGTGACTTTGCTCTCCCACGTTTCCGGTATCTCCAGAAGCTCCTGCTGGTCCACGGACACTGGTGCTACTCTCGACTGGCTAACATGATTCTCTATTTCTTCTACAAGAATGCTGTAAGCCGCTCTTAACCCACGTATATACTCATGTCACAGCATCTGTGCAGACACAAATGTTAAATTGAACATAGCTAACATCGTTAACAGTCAGCAAATATGGGATTTAGATCAGTCGATGTGTAAGGAAGTGATGTCCCCAAAATGGTGTGTTTTCTTGTTTTCTCTCCGGCCTCCTCGTGTGAACTTATCCCTGTTATCTTTTGTTCCCACAGATGTTTGTAGCGCTTATCTTCTGGTATCAGTTCTACTGTGGCTTCTCAGGTTCGGCCATGATTGACCAGTGGTATCTCATCTTCTTCAACCTGATGTTCTCCGCCTTCCCACAACTCATCACTGGCACTCTGGACAAAGACGTGTCAGCAGAGACCCTCCAACAACTACCTCAGCTCTATGTGAACGGCCAGAACTCCGAGGTCCGCTCCACTTGCATATTTTGTCCCTCTTCTTTTAGTGTTAATAGATCTGTGAACATGCTAAATGTCAGCATGTTGTCTTTGGCACAGCACCACTGTACAGCCTGGCAGAGCTGCTAGCATGGCTGTAGACTTTCATTCTTGGGATGCATTAGCACTGATTCACACAAATCAGAAATTAGTTTCAAAGGAAACCACAAACATCTTTCCGTTTGAATGAAAAGACTCTATATCACTAAGCCTCTCATTTCTGTTATTATTGTGTGAACATACAGAAATGCACACTTAGCTTAGCTTAGCAGACTTAGCTGACTCAGATATGTTATTGATCATTAGTGGTTACTGTATAGATGTTGGACTGCTCAGTTTTAACTTAAGATTCATGATAATATTTTATTTTATTCATATTATGCTGCCCTTTGATCTGCCCTATGATCTCAACCTCTGCTCAGTCACATTGACGAGGTTCAAGACTGTAAATCTCTGGTTTTATCTCGCAGGAATATAAGCCATATATGTTCTGGATGAACATGATTGATGCCTTCTACCAAAGTCTGGTCTGCTTCTTCATTCCTTACTTTGTGAGTCTGGTTTTCATTTCCATTCGTTCAGAAATTCTTTGTTGCTCTTGCTTACTCATCATTTCCGCTCTTGTCGGGCCCCGTCTCCTCCCATGCTTCTTCTTCTCCCCAGGCCTACGCTGACTCTGACGTGGACCTGTTTACATGGGGAACTCCCATCACCACCCTCGCTTTATTCACCATTCTGGTGCACTTGGGCATTGAGACCAAAACCTGGGTGAGGAATCTACATTTTAGACTCATTGAGGGCAATACTTGGAAGATGTCTTCACTTCCAAGTGCGTCCTCTCTCTCAGTGCTGCTTTTTCTCACTCAAATCAGCATCTTGGCTTTGTGAGAGCACTGGTGTGAAGGCTGATGGGCACATGGATATTTAACTCCTGCTGATTAGATTGATCCGAAAAGCTCTGCAGCATCAGAGCCTATATATCAGCTTGACAGCGTGTCTGCTTCCGTCCAGGCCCTCTGCAAACTGTCTCCGCCACACCACAGCACACCACCTCTTCACACTGCCCCAGAGCTCCAAAATACCTGTTTATTTTTTCCCCCCTCCCTGCCTTGGTTTTATTCAGACTCCGGTATCCACGTGTGGTTCTCGTAAACGGCCCGGCAGTCTTGGTCATGAGCCATTTTAAATTTATGACCCTGCATTGAATCGGAGTCTTTTCCATTATGCTGAGGCTGTAAATTTAGCCTGACAAGTTTTGTACATGAAAAATGTCCTTTTCACTAACTACCTTCCCGGACATGATGGCCCCTCATGCATAGAAGTATGCGTGGTGAGCAGCATCGAGCGAAGGTAAACATTTCCAAATGCTCAGCTGGCAGGTACTTCATTCTCTGGCTGCTCAGGAACATAATGCATGCATGATTAGTAAACGGCAGTGAAAGTCAATTAAAGGTGTTTGAGGTGACAGCAGGCAGCACTCTTTCTCTTCCTCCATACAGTAGCTGGGAGGCAGTAATTAATTATGTGCTTGTGTGTGTCAGGAGGGACAATACGCCAGTGAATCTATTCATTGTATAGAATTCATTTTGTCAGATGTCTATCAGCCAGTCAACTCAAGAAGGCTTTCGGATGACACAAGTGCAGTTTGCCCTCTAACTACCTGAACACATTAAAGAGCACAAGAGCACATGTCTCCATATGAAATGTTTTGTGTGCAGACTTCTCATATTAATTGGTTTTATAGACCTGCTTAAAGGAAAATTCTGGTTTCGTATAACCAATTAAATTAAATTAAATTTTATTTTATTTAGTTTTAGCCATCATGTATGGGGACGATGCGACATCACTAAAACGGAAACCAACATGGCAAGGAACATGAGTGATCAGACAATCATAAGTATTACTGAAATATTATATCTTTGCACATCTGGATGTGTGATATTTAACCCCCCCAGTTTTATCATACATTTGTGGGAAATTAAAAGCAAACATTAAAGCTGCACCAATCAATATTTTCATATTAACAATCAACCAAATTACTATGTAATATGAAGAGTTTGTTTGTAGTGAAGAACCCACAGAGAATTATCACTCAACTCTACAGTTCCCCTCAGCTCTGTAGAGCATGTTAGCTTTTTCAGCTAATTGTTTTGGGTTTCCGGCCTGCCACTTTACTGTCTTGGTTCACTCTCACCACATCATAGATAAATCCACTGTATGCTACTTGCCTAGCACTACACTGTAGCTAGGTGGTGAACATAGTGGAGCATTTAATAGCTAAACAGCCAGATATTTCCCTCAGGAGTTGGGGGAGACCAAAACAGAGATAAAAGAGTGAATATTGGACTTTTTCAGGTGGCCATAAACAAATGAACTCCAAATGAATGCTAATGTCGCTAAATGTGTAAATAGGCAAATGTTTGCTTACATGTTTGCCCTATCCACTTTATAAAGCGATTGTTCTGCTGCCCCCAAGTGGCCAAAAAAACAAAACAATGCAGCTTTAAATTATTTTGACTGTATCATCTGTCTGTTGTACTGTAAACATCTGTGTTTTTTTTTTTAGCAATAAGTGATTATTACTGACATTTGGCTGAAGTGTTTAAGGTAGTATGACTAAATGGGAGTTTGTTTACAACCTGTGTGATAAACAGACAGCTCCTGTTCCTGCCCTGTTGGACTTCCTCACAGCCTCATCCTCAGATTCCAGCAATGGTTGAGTACATTGGCCGACACTAGAAAAATAGAAAGAAAAAACAAATTCCCCTTAAGACTCGCATGGTTTGCCAGCGTTGGTGCTCATTATAACGGTCCTAGCGTGATATCAGAACACATCCAAGTTTAACATAGCTAATAGCATACATGGTTTTAAAATATACAGTTTATTGTTGGAGATTAAGTCAACAAAAATCATAAAATGTCACCCCCTTATTAACAATTATTTATCCTCATGGGATACAGTATATTGGCTGGACTAACTTTTCTGAAGTTTCTAATGTTATTGCCTTGTTGAAGTTGCCATGATATTAAGTTATCCAGGTCAGTTTAATGCACTATTTAATGTTACATTTTTGTAACCAAAGACTGGTTAAGATATGATCACTGCTAGGTCTGTGGTGTTATTAGTTGTTATAGGCAGTTAGAGCCCACATTTTTCAGCATTTCTTTCCTTATAATATAATTATGTTGTAAGTGTACAGTAGTAGTATCTTTTGTGAACACAAATGCTCATAAGTGATGTCCACCTTCATTTAATCTTAAATATTTATGCGAACTGACTGTCAAATTGCTGTCAAATGTCTAAATTAAGTATTTTTCACACACAAAAAACAGAAAAAACATCATAATGCTTTTCCTTGTCTCCTTCCCCTGTAGACCTGGATGAACTGGCTCTCTATCGCTTTCAGCATAGCCTTATTCTTCACAGTGGCTCTGTGTTACAATGCCTCCTGTCCCACCTGCTACTCTCCCTCCAACCCCTACTGGACCATGCAGAGGCTGCTGCAGGACCCCCTCTTCTACCTGCTCTGTGTCATCACGCCTGTTGCAGCGGTGCTGCCCAGGTACACTGTGCTTGATTTCTGTTTGACTGAATACACAAGCCCGTTTCTCAAATATTTATGACTCGTGCCATGAACTATATCTCTTCCAGATACCTTTCATGTTTATCCCAAGAACCTGGCATTCATCTTCGGAATAGTTCTGCAGTATGTTCTGATGTCTGACTCTGTTTTACTTTCCAGATATTTCTACAGGGCGTGTCAAGGCACGCTGTTCCCCAGCCCAGTCCAAGTGGGAAGACAGTTGGATAAACTCCCCGCTGAAACCTGCAGGAACATCCTCAGCCTCAGCAGGGTCAAGGTGGGGTCACCGCTCAGCCCAAAACCTCCTTTCCTGTCCCTCACTAAGCCCTCCCCTAGAAGTTGCAATAAAAAGGACCAGAGGAGCTTCCCCAGCTCCAAGACATCACAGGGGCCCATTTTACAGACAGATGAACAGGGCCAGAGAAGCCCACTGGGGCCCACAGACAATGAGAAGGGCCTCTCAGATGTCTACACATTAGCTCCTACAGAAATAGACACTCTTCCTTACACCAAAGACGCTCCTCTGTTCTCGGGGGAGCCGCAGCCTCCTTCCACCAAAGACTCGGAGTGTCTCGATAAGACTTTAGAAGCGTCAGATCCGAGTCTGTCCAGCTGGATCACCTCCACGCCTCTGCTCACACCGACAGACAGCGTACAGCTGAAGTTGCCCCCTGACGGAGACTCCCAGTGTGTCAAATACACAAGGAACTCTGAGGAAAGACTCCAGTCTGACCACACCGTTCACCCAGCACAGAGGACAGAGCAGGTGGCAGAACAGTCGCTGCACACCACCTTGTGATGTCTTACAGTCTTCAGTATGTTACTCAAACTCCAATTTGCACGATAGTTTTAAAAAAATCTAATTTTATTGTATTTTTCAAGGAGATTCTTTTATAAAAGATACAAATAGGTACTTTATATTTTGGATGTTTAAAGCTTAGGATATTTTTGAGGTTTGGGAGATGGAAGAACTGGAATATCTCCCGTTTGTTTGTTTTTTTAATCCTGGGAAATTTTTATTTCACAAAGATTCATCTCAGTACTTGATCAGGTTTTAATGTAAGGAAGAGCAGAGCAGAGTAGAGACATTCCACTGCTGGCTGGTTTGTTTTCTCTTTCTGAAATGGTAATCTGTTCATTCTTTCAGCTTTGCCTGTAAATGCATTAAGACCTGGATCAGATGCCACTGTGGCCTTGAATCAGTGTAGATATTCCTGAGAAGAGTAAGTTTAAGTTTATGTTATTAATCCCTACAGAAACATGTTTCAGTGCAGATTCTCAAAGAGTTTTATCTTTATATAAATCAGCAAATAGTGGCATTGGCTGAACACACATTTCAGTCTCGTTGCTGGATTTACACTTTTTTTTTTTTAGACTGAAAAGCGTGTTTTACAGCTGTTGTCACACAGTACATTCCACTGAATGAGAGAGCTGTTGACTTTAAATATAATCATTCATTGTGAGAATTCACCAAGAAATTTTAGTTTCAGTCTTAATACAACAAGAATCTACCAGAAATTATGCTGTGTGTGTGTGTGTGTGTCTGTGTGTGTGTCTGTCTGTGTGAGTGTCCATTGACTCATTATATCTGTTATAACAGTGCCAGCAAGTTTCACATTAATAGAATAGTTTGACATTTTGGGAAATATGTTTATTTGCTTTCTTACCAAGAGTTACATGAGAAGACTGATACCTTCCTCATGTCTGTCTGTTAAATATAAAGCTAGAGCCAGGAGACAGTTAGCATAGCTTAGCACAAAGGCTGGAAACAGGTGGAAACAGCTAGCCTGGCTCTGTCCAAATGTAAAATATAAATATATACATATAACAGCCACCTTCCAGTACCTCCAAAGCCCATTAATTGATATATTATATCTTGTTTGTTTAATCCATACAAAAACTTGAGTCTTGTCACCGTAAGATTGCCAAGCAACTAGTGGTAACTCCAGGAAGTCACTGCTCCCGACCGAAGAATAGTCCAGCGTAAAACCCCTGTAAAACCACAAAATGTTTTGTTTTTACACTTGAGTTTTTGTATGGATTAAACAAAAAAAGATATTATGCTAATTAGTGAACTTTACATGTGCTAGTGGACAGATGTTATTACTTTTGGACACAGCCAGGCTAGCTGTTTCCCCCTGCTGCCAGTCTTTATGCTAAGCTAAACTAACTGCTGTCTGGTTTTAGCTTTATATTTAACATACACGAGAGTGGTATCAATCAATGAAGCTGGTGCCAGCAGATGCTTAGCTTAGCTTAGCATAAAGACTAGCAATGGAGGGAAACCGCTAGCCTGGCTAGCAGCTAGCTCTGTTCAAAGCTAACAAAATCTGCCTACCAGCACCTCTAAGCTCACTGATTAACATTTTATGTCTTGTTTGTTTAATCCACACAAAAATTAGAGACTTGTTGTCACTGTAAAGTTGCCAGGCAACCAGTAAAATAGTCCTGCACATAACCCCCGTAAAAGCACAAAAGGTTGTTTTTTATGTCAGTTTTTATACGGAGAAAACAAACAAAATGTGACATGTTAATTAGTGAGTTTTTGAGACACTGGTAGGTTGTTACCTTTGGACAGAGTCAGGCTAGCAGTATCCCCCTGTTTTCAGTCTTTATGCTAAGCTAAGGTAACGGGCTCCTAGCTGTAGCTTCATATAGTGGTATCAAGCTTCTCATCTAACTCTAAGTAAGAAAGAAAATAAGCATATTTACCAAAATGTCGACCTATTCCTTTAAGCACTGTACAGTAGGCTGACAACAAGCTACCATCATGTTTCATAAACAAGTTTACTTGAAGGTCCTTTTTTTTTTTTTTTTTTTTTTTTTTTTTTTTTTTACAGTTTATTTCATGTGCTGAGTTTATCTCAAACCAGTCTGATCTTTTGTTCTGCTGGTGCTCAGCTGTAAACCAAAAGCTCAATGGTGAAAGAAGGTCTTTCCCTAATGTAAAAGATGCAGCTTTAAGATTTAGATTTGCACTTTGAAAGCATTATTTTAGGATTGCCATTCAGTATTGTTGGTGCTGGTGACATGTTCCGTGCTCAGATACAGTATGAAAACTTTTACTCCTTTCACACTTTTGAAAGGAATCACGATGTCATCATGCAGAAACTGACTAGTAAAAGTATGGAAAATTGGAAAGATGCTATAGTTTGTTCAATTGTTAGTTTGTTTAAAGCGGCAGCACCTTTAATATTTTATGATTGTTGTATCTCTTGTGTTGTTGCAGTACATTTTTGTAAAGCATCATTTACCAAAGATCATTTATATTTCTGTATTTTCTAAGCAATAGTATGTGCCTTAACACTGGATAAGAAATTACAAATCTAAGAGTTTGCTTATGATGCTGAAGCTGTATTTGTTTAAAGACGACGGAGCATTTTGTTTTGGCGTAGATAATATTTATGAGGCTACATGCTATGTGGTGTCTACACCCCTGTCTGTTTTTGCACATGGTGCCTTTTTCTGACATGTTGTTCACATTCTGACTCCCCAGTCTGTCCACGTTGTTTTATAGGTTCTGTCTGTTCTGTGCTTTTGGCGTCACCCTTTATGTGCCAGAGTGAAGCTTGAGCGTATTCACTGCTGAAATCCAACATACACTTTCACCAGTTCCTCACAGGAACATTCGCTCTCACCGCACACGACCTTGAACATATCTGAGCTCAATTAGTTGATTTTTCATTTGTATTTTGGCTACAAGTTTCACGTCTTACATTGTAGCTATAACACTCATAGTGGGAAATTATCTGCTGTTAAATCACTTAGTTCAGTGTCATTCAAGGTATTAATCTAGATGCCTAATAGGACCAAGGTCACACTAAGTTCTTCTTGGTCTAGCCTCTCTAAAGAAATGGCTTATGGCAAGCTGGGGAGCCCCAGCCCACAACAGCCAACTTGGAAAAACTATATTTTAAGTTGTGTTCACATTTTTCTCATCAGTTCTTTGTCCTTTTAGTAATTTGAAATGACTTGCACCGTGGCTTCTTGTGAACAAAATAAAAATCATAATAATAAAGTCTTTATTCTTTGCTACCTGTTTGTCCGTTCAGGAAAATGTACTCTTTGCTTCAGTTTTTATATTGTTTTTGCGTTTGACCTGCATTCTTTAATACTACACCTCATACCTTTGGGGCCAGGAGTGAAAATAAATCAAACTGTTAAAAGCTTACCACACTACATAGCTCAAAGCACGGCCTTTCTTGTGTTATTGCAGTAAAACTGAAGATGCTGAGGTCAGCTTGATCAATGTGCCTGTCTAGCTCCCAGGGGTGTAAGCTATAAACCAGTTCAACAAGTTGCTCCATAGAAACTGGGTTACAATATATTTAAAGCACGGTCTCAAAGGACTGCCATACTAAAATATTAACGTTTAATATGATATTGGGAATTTATTTGAGATTTTTTGTGTCCTCATTCTGAGTTTTTCTGTCAAAGAATAGCCCCCACCCCTTTTTGACTTATCGTAGTTGGGAAAAAGCATATGTCTTTGGCTCCGTTCTGTAACAGCTTCCCAGCATTAATAATACAAGAACCCTGAAACCAAATAATCTAAATGAAATTCAGCCATTATTCATTTTATTTTTTACGCCTGTGCTTTTCCTACTGTGACATGTTAAAATGTCTAGTGTGAGAAAAGGCCTGTTGTAGCTTTTAAAAGAAAAAACACAGTTTCCCTCTTACTGATGAAAAGTTGAATTCATAAGTTTAATCACACCCTTGCTCAATTCAACACCACGCATTTTTAGTATGCGCACCACACATACTAAAAACGTAACTTGTCATGATGCTGAAAGGCTCTTAGGAACACTAGTTTGCAACATCAAATTGACATAACCATTTAGAGACTTGACATACTTACGCTTGACCCTGCACCTCGCTTTGTCCATTTGCTTTTCAAAGAAGCGCTGGCTCCAGTTTGTGAAGGAGCTGGTGGTCTTATGTCTCAGTAATATGCACTTTATCTACATGAATTCAGCTCTCAGTCTGTCTGTTCTCATCCGCTCACACATCTGTACAAAGTTGTGATATAAGAGGCCTTCAGAAGATAGTTGATCTTTGGCCTGGTGTTGCATAACATCTGTGATGTCTTTCCAGAGGGGGGAGAGGGGGGCGTTATTAATGTTTCTTTTAGGGCACACTGAGAGGAAAGGGACGGTCAAGGCTCTGCTGATGCTGCCTTTAGTGAGCCGCTGCAACGGGACGGCCAAATTACTGACCGCCGCTGCACTTTGCAAGAGCAGGTTCCTCGTCTGAACACAGAGATAATGATGACTCCTCTACCCTAGCAGTGCTGCTCTCTCCATCTCTTTCAAAGCCCCAGTGTAAACCATCCAGATTGATCAGCTGTTTTTTCTGCATAGTGTGTGTAAGTGTAGAACTTTTTTGCCATTGTACAAAGCTTTAGCCTCTGCACAACAATCTTTTTTTGTGATTTATCTGCTCTCAGTGGCATTAGATAAGCAGCACATGCAATAAAATGGATTCCTGTCACACGTGTCACATATTGTGTTATGAGAATTCATGCGGAAGATTGATAATATAATTAAACAGGCTCCTCTCTGGAAACGAAGGATTCCTCACAGTCTCATCTAGTTTTCTTTCATTTTCTTTAATGACTTTTTTGATTACCTGCTGTCTACAGACAGACAGGAGACTAATTCTGCAGAAGCTAATGGAGTTTGATTAGCATTTTATCATAGAGGAGCTTCATTGATTCTGGTCATTAAAGTTGCCTTGACCTGCTTCATGACCCATAGTTTTAACAAGCTTAAATCAGGACATTTTCAATTTCCTAAACTGCCTTGTATATAATCTGGTCCAATGAAGCCATCAGAGAGCTGGATTATAGGAATTGTTTATGTCTTAAAAGCCTTGCAGCCTCTCTGTAGAGTTTTGCTGAGAAGACTTGATGACTTGTTCATTTACACCAGTGGAGCTATGCACCGCATCACTTTTGATTCCAAATAACAAATGAAGGCTTTTTGCGAGCCAGGGCCATCTGTCTTCCAGTTGGTGGAGGCATTGTAAGGCGCAATTCTGCACTATCACGTAGGAGTGGCTAAGCCAAAGCATTATTGCTCTTTTTTAGTCTAACTTCCCACTGACACAGGAATCCATCCAACACAAACAGCAGGGACACATACTGGACAGATAACACCAAGATAGGCAAACACCTACGGGTAATTTATAGTCACCTGTAGGAGGAAACAGGAGCACTGAGAGAAAAACAAGACTAATAATAATAGTTAATAGTATATTTATATGATCATTTAAAGAGTAACTTAACGCCTGGCTGAAAAGAAGTGTTTCACTGCCTTCTCTGGTTGAAAGTTTCAGGTCTCTTTCATCTCTGACCACAGCCAGCGTTACTGATGGGTGTGGTCTGAAGTGTGCTCTGTTGCACCTGTAACTGCACCCAGCAGTGATGTCACGGTGTCCTGAAGTACACCTGTACATCACTGCAGCAAGGTGTGAAGTTAAACAGCTGGAAGTCAGCAAAAATGTTCAGGGGGTGTTTTTTATTTACTCTTTATTATTCTTGTAAAATACAGTATATCCACAGTACAATTCATAACAAGACTAAGAGTCTACAGCCATGGTAGCAGCTCTGTGAGGCTGTAGGCACAGTGGTGGTTTGAGCTAAATGCTAACGTCAGCATGCTAACATTGTCACAACGATTCTCGCCACACATGCTAACATGCTGATGTTTACCAGGTTCACCATCTTAGTTTGGCGTGTTAGCATGCTAACATTTACTAATTGGCGCTAAATACAAAGTGAAGCTGAAGCTGATGGGAGTGTCATTAGTTTTGCTTGCATTTGGTCATAAAGCATAGTGAGACATTTCATTCAAAATCAAAAATGTGAACCTCGTGGTGGTGCTAGATTAAAAGTCAGGGTTCATCCCCTGGGGAAAATGAATATCAGTATAAAATATTGTGGCAAACCATCTCATAGATGTTGGGATATTTTACAGGATGAGTGAAAACCTTGGCCTGCTGGTGGGCCTAGATGAAAAGTCATGAGATCATCCAAGACTCCTTAGGGTTCATCATCTGGGGACCACAGATATCTGTATAAAATTCCATGGCAATCCATCCTATAGTTGTTGAGATATTTCTAAATACTAAAAGTGTCAACCTCATGGTGGCGCTAGAGGAAAAGTCAGGGGATCACCAGAGTCAATGGGATTCATCATCTGAGGACCATGATTGTCTGCACAAAATGTCATAGCAATCCATCCAGTAGCTGTTGAAATATTTCAGTCTGGACCGTCATTGCCATCACTAGAGCCATGCAGCTAGGACGGCTAAAAAACAATCAAACTCGACAGAGAAAAAGAGTAGGAACGTGTTTCAAACAGAGGACATTCATGATGGGAAAACAGTGTCAAGTATAAACCAAGATAAAGCAAATTCCTTGTTCTTGCCTCACAAACATTTCAGTCGACCGTTTGCCCGCTTGTGATGATGTCAACATTCACATTCTGCTGAAGTGTTGATAATCCCCGGAGCGGATGGGCTTGGATTATGAGCCAGAGGTGAGAGGGCTGATCAGACATGTTCATGTATCCTGATCACAGAAGACATCAACTCTGTCTTGATTGCCTCAGTGACCCCTGTCTCTGTTCGCTGTATGGCACAATTCCAGGAATCACTTAACAAACATCATAAAATAATCCTACTCTCCACGCTACAGCCGTGTCCTACATGCAACCTTCAGTGTCCTCTCCTGAACTCTGTACCAGCCTGCAGTCACATTCCTAAACTGCCAATAGTACAATTGAGGTTAATTGATATGTTCCAGGAAAAGAGATGTGCCATGATGATGTCAATTTTAGACACTCTTAATCTATATCAAATGGCTGGGAGGGAAATGTTATAACCAAAGATTATCACACATACAGTAGAAAGCAGTGGCCACCAGTATTGGCTAATGTTCAGTGTAAGAGCTTTACCTGAATCAGTGGCTGCTAAACCCCTAATTTCCTCCATTTGAAACATTAAACATAACACAACCTGAGCAGAAAGGTTGCTCGGGAATGATGAAACAAGTTCCTGTGTGCGCTGGAGTGTAAAGCTCAGGCTTGAGTGTAGATTAATGGAGTTGGCCTCTTTTCCATTTCCTCTGTCACGTTCAGCTGTGATTGAGTGAATAAGTGCACCAGGATAGACGGCTCTTAAGTTGTTTTT
Source organism: Maccullochella peelii (assembly GCA_002120245.1). Taxonomy (NCBI): domain Eukaryota; kingdom Metazoa; phylum Chordata; class Actinopteri; order Centrarchiformes; family Percichthyidae; genus Maccullochella; species Maccullochella peelii. The sequence continues at coordinate 153,983 of LKNJ01001364.1, read as the reverse complement.
AACATCTCTTCAAACTAAGACAAAATAACAAATGGGCAAAGAGGATCATAATTATGAAACACTATCTATTATCCTTATAAATCGGAGGCATCATGCGCTTCACTATTTGCATTTTATTTCACAGTGCGACGCTATGACATTTCATACAAAGCATTACTTCAGTTTTTCAAACAAAGTAAGGAACCATATATAAATGGAATATGGAGCTGCAAATTCAGGTGATGATTCTCTGTATGTTCATCACTACAAGTGACCCCTTTCTCATTGTTTTACATTGTCATTTGATACATTGTTATGAAAATATCGCTTATAGCCGCTTTAAGTACCAAAGTATTATCAGCAAAATGTACTTTAAGCATCAAAAGTACTCTTTGGGAAGCTTCTTTCAAAGTGTTATATTATTACACAGTATATCCTATTATTGGAATATTATTACCAATGCATTAACACATAAACAGCATGGTGAAGCTAAGTTTAACTACTGTATATACTGCTGGGTAGTTTAATATATAACAATGCATCATATTCTATAAATTGAACATATGCTTTGTGTGTAAAATATGAATCTGCAAAGTAACACATCTAAATGTAGTGGATTGAAAAGTATAATATTTACCTCTGAAATGCAGTGCACAATAAGTATAAAGCAGCATAAAATTGTAATACTTAAGTTAAGTACAAGTACCTCAAAATTGTACTTTAGTAGGCTACAGTACTTCAATAAATGTATTTAGTTACTTGCCACCATAAGTGACACACAAAATGATGCTGATTGTTTCAGGCTTTTCTCTAATCTTTGGTTTTTGCTTGTGATTTACTGGATAGTTTTTGCTCTTTAGAAATAAATAAATCACATAAAACAATCTTAGGTGGAACTGGTCACAACCAGCTGACATAATACAACGTGTGATGATCTTCCAGACAAACTGTGTGATGATAGTTATTTGAGAAAAGAAAGAAAGAAAGAAAGAAAGAGAGAAATCACCTTGTGAGAAAAGTGTCCATGAGCTGCATGCCTGATGCTTTGTGTGCTTACAGTGACTCCCAGTGTCCATGTGGATTACTGCAGCCATGTACTATGGTAGTGTCAAATCTATACTCTCAAAGAGAGACAAAAGGATGGTAATTAATGCTGTGCACGATATCCTTTCATTCAACGTGACAGATTTATTTGGACTCTCCCTCATATAGCACATATCTATTAATAATAAATATGAAAAGTTGCTTTCAGGAACATGCTCTTAATGACCTATGAATACACTCAGTTATTATAAGAATATCAATATATTTCCATTTCTCCCTCCGAACTAATTTCCATTGGTATTACCATGTATAATCCTCTGTCTATAGACATTACTTTGGCCTCCGGTGCACCACGTGGTTTAAGAAGAAACCCTGTGTCAGTGTTCAGTGTGACACACAGGACTGATACAGAAAACCAAATGTCACACTAAGTGTAAAACTCTACATCTGGCTCCAACGCTGACAGAATAACAAACATCTCCTCAGCACCGTGAGAGCAATGCACATGGATTAGATGATGCATAATTTACAAGGCCCTATTGCAGAATGAGGTGGCAGGGGTTTGACTAGCTGCTATATATGCCCGGTTTGATTTATGGTTTATGAATATGATTTAGAGGTTATGAATGAGATTGCACTGTGTCTTGGCCTCCACCAACACAGCTAGCAACCATGATTCTTAGTTTTCAAACACGTGGCCCTTCGACTTCTGCCACGTATGTGTGTATCTTTGCAGAGATGTATAATTTAGGGAAGTTATCAAACTGAATGTATATAACAAATGTATGAATAAACAGCTCTACTCATGATTTCTTTTCAGCATACAGCAGTCAGAGGCAGGGCCTACTCAATGGAGCAATACCACTGTAATACCAAATACAGTAATAGGATTTACTGTATATCGTAGGCAATGGTAAATGTATCTACTGTAAATACTACTCAAATACTGTACTTATGTAAGATTTTGAGGTAAATGTAGTTTACTTGAGTATTTCCATTTGATGCCATTTTATACTGTACCTCTACTTCACTGCATTTCATACTCTGCTATGTTTATTTGGCAGCTACTAGTTACTTTGCAGATAAAGATTTGACACACATAACATATTATAATCTAATGAAATATGATGCATTGCTATAGATTAAACCAAAAAACAGTATATAAAGTAGGTAAAATTAGTTCCATCTTGACCAATGCAAAGTATAAATGCTACTATCACATAATGCATCAGTATTAACAATCCAATAATGTAATATATGATAATATAGCACACATATGCCTGCATAATGAGTACCTTTATTTACTTTTGATACTTTTGATACAAGTACATGTTGTTGATAATACTTCTGTAGGCTACTTTTACCTATGTCAAATTTGAAGTAGGGCTATTTTTACATTGTGGTATTGATAACAACATTGGTACCAATAAATCATAAATTCCTCTAAATATAAGAATATAGAGTACGTATACATGTGTATAGTTTCTTTTATAGGCCTATTGTCTCTAATTCATCCAAATGACACTTTGAAGCTACCTTAGTGTATGAACTGTGCTAAATAAACTGAGGTGCAATTTGACTGATGAACTCAGACTGTGATGCTTATCTAGATATTTACAGCAAGAAACGTGAGTCTTGAAACGTGAACGTCCTGCCCAGTTAAATTACAGCGTTTCAATAAATACATGAAATGAAAGGCGTAAAAAAACATACGTGGTGGAGAGAGTAAATGCTGCCATATTGATGTTTTTTAGGGGAATATGGTTTATTCCGGGTGTATTTCTGTGGGTGGAGATGGGAGAGGGGCGTGATGTTTGACAGCTGCGCGCTGCATGCCGGGATATATCACGCTCTTGTTTACAAGATGGTAGACAGGGTATTTTGCTCTGGTTTACAAACAATAAAGTATTTCGACTTCTTAACGTTGTCCCACTTGAGCTTTATTCAGGCTACGCGTCGTCGGACGGACTGAAGGTATTTCCAGCGGAGCGCCGCAGACTGTCGCTGAAACAGCAGCTGTCTCACTGACTGAGGACGTTTTTTTGCACTGTCACTGACAGACAGGCAGGCAGACAGACAGACAGACAGGACTGTAGCCCTGTTCAAATCACAGGTTAGTACGTGAAGCGGGCCGAGACGTGACACTGGGCTTAACGTCGTTTTGTGTTGTGTTCACTTCCTTAGCTTGTTTATTAATTTGACGTTAAGCTAGCTAGAGGCGGTAACAGCAGGAAAGCACCGTAAGTTGCTCCAACCAGTGTAAACAGAGCTGTTTGACAGCTCGCCACAGTCAGCTGTCAAGTTTGTGCAATATCACGTTGGTGGTGAAATGTTGCTGATAAGTGTCATTTAACCAGGCTTAGTAACTACGACACTTCTGTCATATAGGTGTCATGGAGGGGGAAACACATATCCGATTAATATTTATAATAATGTTGTTTAATACAGCCGCTTTCAAGCTGTCTCTCGCCACAAAGCCACTCCTTAATGAAAACAGCTGTAGAGGTTAACTGCAGTCACACACAGGACAGCGTCTGAACGTCAGGCTTTTTTCCACATTCCAGCTCCGGGATCGGTCCATAAACATTACAGATAGCGTAAAAGCCACAGTTTGTGTGTTTTCCAAAATTACAGACCACCTTCATGACTGTTGAGTTTAGCCTCTTTCTCTATGTTCACATTGCCACTGAATAATCCGTGTATTTTTCATTATAAAATGCCTGTAGCAGGAACGGCACGAGCGTCTTCAAATTGTAATTTTTACGCACGCGGCGGTAACTTGTTATTATTAACATTATTTACACCGATCAGCCATAACATTATGACCACTGTCAGGTGAAGTGAAGAACACTGATTATCTGGTTACAATGGCACCTGTCAGTGGGGGGGAATATATTAGGCAGCAAGTGAACATTTTGTCCTCGAAGTTGATGTGAAGCAGGAAAAATGGGCAAGCGTAAGGATGTGAGAGACTTTGACAAGAGCCACATTGTGATGGCTAGGCGACTGGGTCAGAGCATCTCCAAAACTGCAGCTCTTGTGGGGTGTTCCCNGTCTGCAGTGGTCAGTACCTACCAAAAGGGGTCCAAGGAAGGAAAACCGGTGAACCGGCGACAGGGTCATGGGCGGCCAAGGCTCATTGATGTGCGTGGGGAGCGAAGGCCAGCCCATGTGGTCCGATCCAACAGAAGAGCTACTGTAGCTCAAATTGCTGAAAAAGTTATTGCTGGTTCTGATAGAAAGGTGTCAGAACACACAGTGCATCG